>QEPC01003457.1:7063992-7075048 GCA_003113815.1 Sphenodon punctatus | reverse complement strand
GGGGTTCCCCCACCCATGAACACACAGAAATCTGCGTGTTCGTGGCTGGGAGGAGAGGCCCGTGTAAAAAGGGCCACATTCTCACAACTGTCTGTCTTATACTATGTTAGGTAGGAATTTAGGGTGTAAAGCAATATCTATTCTGTCTTGGAAAATAAATCTGCAAATATGGTTCTGAGATTATTATGGTTGCTATTTCACTAACTCTTCTTAATGAAGTTATTGCTAACAGGAATACTGTCTTTAAACCCGCACCCCATAACCAGTTCATTTGCGCTCCCTATATAATCAATTCACACTGCCCTGTGGGCACAAATTAAATGGTTATGGGTGGGGGCAGCGTGAATTGATTACATGAGGGCGGGGGCACAAATGAACTGGTTATGGGGTGAGGGCAGCGTGAACTGATTATGGGGCACAACTGAACTGGTTATATGTCTCTTTTCATGGCATAATGCGCTTAATAAGCTAGCTGCATTTTGTGTGTCTTTTGTGTGTGTGATAGCAGCAACTCTGGACTGGTCGCACTGCATGGGTGCACAAGGCACAGGCGGCACCAGGAGCAAGGAGCAACAGGCCCTGAACACCAGACTGACCAAGCTCACCCACTCCCCCAGTAAGATAGTGGACGCAGTCAGTCTCTCTGTGCCTGCCTCACTGCCCACTTGGCTGCCCCCTGCTGTGGAACCACTCCTGGGGAGCGGTGGTAGACATTCGGCTGTGGGGGGGAGCATTGGGAGGCCGTGCTTCTCCATGGTTGCTCGGAGGGGTGGAGAAGGGAAATCCTTCCTGTCCAGAGGCAGTAAGTTTTATGTAAATGTATACATTTGCATAATTAAGTCAGGCCTAATTATGCAAATTAGGCCCCGCACCAAGACTTCGCACATGACCTCAAGAACCCTGGGGCCGGCCCTGCCCGCACGACCTCCCCACCTTCTAGTCTCACTAGACTTGATTACATTATTAACAGGGAATTACCAATTTAGCTACTTTCCTTTATCTGAAAACAGATCCTTACTTTCCAATGGTCGTTTCAATTTAATGTTACTTAGCACTTCAGCGCCCCCTCCCCCCCACACACATTAGCTGTTTTGCATGCGCACAGCGGCCAAGTGAGAGCACTCCTCCTCCTCCCTCCCCCCCATCAGCTGTTTGGCGGCAGCTCCTCCCGGGGGCCCGATCCTGCTGGACAGACGGTCTGGGAGTCCTGTCCTGTGTGGACAGCTTTGGTGCGGAGGGAGTTGCGACAGCAGCCCCATGCCCAGTTTCCACGTGGGAGGGAGTCTGCTCATTTGAACTGCCCTCGCTGCTAACCTGAGGAGTGGCAGCTATGATGGCCATTCCCAGAGTGGCCAATCCAGCTTGCCTCGTCTCATTTTTTTTCACCCAGAGTTGCAGCCGCCACCTGACACTCCATAATTCCATGATGCTAAATGTACAATACCGGCGGGGAATCTGGGGAGGGGGCAGGGCTGCGCGGCGCTACATGCGGCCGCACAGCCCCGCCTCCCCACACTCCCCCAGCAGCCCGCCCTCCCAGAGACGGGCGGGCGCAGTGGCCAATGCAGCCACGGCACCCACCCGCCCCCTGGAAGATTGACCACGGCCCGGACTCAGCGGCAAGCACGGCCGCCGATTCTGGGCCGTGGTCAGGGAGCAGATGTGACGTTGACACGCTCAACCACGGTGAATTCCACCGTGGTTGAGCGTGTTAACGTCATGTCTGCTGGGGGAGGAAGTGATTCCTGCTGAGAGTTCACCCCCAGCGGAAATCACTTTGACCACGCTTTCGGAGATGGTCCCCGGACCATCCTCGAAAGCGTGGTTATTTTGATTCCCACCAGTGGTTCACTGTGGTGAACATCTGGCAGGATTCAAACAGACGTTACAGGACCATTCGCCACCACTGCCAATTGACTGTGGTTGAGCATGGTTTCATAACGACTGAAAATACCCTAAGTCAGACGGTTTTGATCTGGGGTAGAGGGGTTGAGTGTTGGTGGGGAGGAGGAATGGGTCTTTTAGAAAATGAAAGGCTGCCAGTGGGTGCCTTTGGGGTTTTATTTGTAAATCTGATTAGTAGTTTTAAAGTTATGGTGTTGTGAAAAACCCCATGTTAGTTTATGGAGAGTGGCAGGGCTACTTTGAAGAGGAGCGCTGCTCACCACCTCTTCTCCTGTCTTTCCCTTCCGTGAGTGGGGCTGCAGTGGCGTCCATTGCTCCGTGGGTGGGTATGGGTGGAGATGGGTGTTGGCTGGGAGCAAACACTCACCAACACCCACCAAAAGGGGCGTTTACACAGACGCCCCCACCCATCTCCACCCAGGGAAATGCTCCCCACCCACCGGCCAACACCCATATCCACCCAGAGGAACTGGGTGGAGGCATCATGTGTACAGGGCCCATGGTGAATGGCTACAGTGGTGCCCTGCAACATGTATAATAAAATGTAACACCCATTTTATGGGTGTTAGAGCGTCTGTGTAAAAAGGGCTGTTGATCACAAGCTGAAAGAGCCAGCAGTGTGATGTAGCTGCTAAAAAGGCAAATTCAATTTTGGGCTGCATTAACAGAAACATAGGTCCAGGTTAGGAGAAGTAATAGTTTCACTCTATTCTGCGCTGGTCAGATCTCATCTGGAGTACTGTGTCCAGTCCTGGGCACCACATTTTAAGAAGGACATTGACAATTTGGAACAGGTTCAGAGGAGAGTGACAAAGATGGTCAGGGGTCTGGAAACCACAGTCCTATGAGGAAAAGCTGAAGGAGCTGGATATGTTTAGCTTGGAAAAGGGAAGACTAAGGGATGATAGCCGTCTGCAAATATAGAAGATGGAGCAGACTTGTTCTCTGTTGTTTCCGACAGGAAGACGAGCACCAATGGGCTCAAAATGACAAGAAAGCAGATTTTGGCTAAACATTAGGAAGAACTTCCTAACAGTAACAGCTGTTCGACAGTGTAACAGACTGTCTAGGGTGGTGGTGGACTCTCCTTCTCTGGAGGTTTTCAAACAGAGGCTGGACGGTCATCTGTCAGGGATGCTGTAGCTGTGGATTTCCAGCACAGAGCAGGGGGTTGGACTAACTGACCTCTGAAGCACCTTCCATCTCTTAAGATTCTATGATTCTAGATATTCACATTTTTCAAACAGCTGTGGCTGCATAAGGACAAAAAGTACCTGAGTTGTCCTGGCACATAGATTATGACATGATATTTATTAAAAAGCATGGGCGAAGGCCATTGCTCACACATAGATTATAAGCACATTTTGTCATATATTACTGGATGGAATCAAATATATATTATTAGTGGTGTCTGATATATTTTTATTCTCTCATTTTGATCTGTTAACCAAACTTAGCTCCAGACAACTGCTAGGTAAAATAATTTAGTTGAGCACTTGTGATAACACACTCATTTCTGAAACTCCCGATATTGTAATAAGCTAAGAGTGCCTGGATGTGAGTGAGCAGAAAAGTTCTGGAGGACCAATGGCCAAAGGAGCAAAAAGTCACAAGATTCCAGCCAATTCAAGGGGCCCAAGGGGCAGTAGTAGGTTATGTGAAAGTCCATGAGGAAGGACACAGGACTATGTTGCTCTAGATATAAATGTGCGTGAGTGCAGGAAAGAGAATTTGTGTGGAACCTGCTGGACTGGGACTTGAGGTTAACACTTAGGACTTTGGCTGATGAGTGTCTTACTGCAAGGCAAAGCTGACTGTACCCCTACACAGTTGGAAGACCAGACTGAGCACACACTGAGCAGCATTCTTTCCAAGGCTAGCATGTTTCAGCTTCACATACAGCACCAGGAAGATTGCCTTGGCGAGGGGCATCTCCAGGGTTCGATTGCTTGTACCATTTCACTTTTGCTGCTAGATTCCCTTAAGCTTCCCATTCCTTTCAGCCCATTCATCCATATCCATTTTCTTGGCTGACATTTTTATTCTTATCTATGGAATGATCAAAGAATCCCCCTCAGTGGGTAACTGAGACTCCTACCTCTCAACCCCTGGCCTCTGAAAAGAGGGGCAGCTACACACAGAAAGAGGGACAAAGAGGGAAATTATTTGCATAAATGTTGCATGTACAAATTTGCATAGTTATTCAAATTTTCATTTGCATAATATTTACAAATTCCACTGGTGTGCAGGAGCCCTGGAGCTCGCGCGCTCTCTCTCTCTCCTCTGTGGCTTTGTTTACTTACTAGCTGTTCCTGATCTCCCCTCACCAAGAGGGGGGGAGTGGTCCCCTTGGAGGCATTTCCGCCTCGGCCCCTTTGGCTCTGCCAGCAGGGATTGAAGCTAGATCTGCTGGGACAGGAAGTAGGGGTGAGGTGTCCCCTCCTGGACTCCAGCCGCTCAGCTGAGGCAGAGGTGCTCTGAGAGCGCAGAGTACAGCACCGCTCTCAGGCAGGCCAGGTTGCTGCAGCTGCACATCTGCCTGCACTGTGAGCTGGTGATGTGGCGTTCAGGGCCCCCTAGTGGTACGCACGCTGTACTCCACACTACCTCTCAAAACTGAGGCAGCGGAAGACCGAGGCAGGGCAGGCAGGAGATCACCATAAAACTGCTGAAATCCATGCTGTCCCGCCCAATCCAAGACACTGGATAGGCCTGCTGGGACTTTTTGTGTCAGGGATGCAAAGGTACCAATGTCTGAGCTGAAGAGGAAAAGGTGTAGGCATGTTACCTTCAGCATCTCTGACCTGCACAGAGCAGGGCTGGGCATAAATTATAATTGTATATGTGGAGGCTGAGATCTTTATGAGATAATGTATTACTTTAAGCCACTGTAAACTTTTGCAAAGGGTAAGAAAGGATTTTATTATTTATAATATTGTTGTCATTTCAGCAGAAAAACAACTTTTTAACCATATGCGTCTGCTGCTCTAGACCTGATTCAATTATTAACAGTGAATAATTTATTTGACCAATTTAGCCACTTCCCCTTCTCAGAGAATATCTGCAAACAGATCCTTACTTACAAGTGGTCATTTCAGCCTAATTTTACTTAATGGCTGATTATGAACAGAAGAAATTCCAGCTGTTCTGCTTAGTTGCAATTGCTCACATGAGTTTTGTTAAAATGTAGTCCTAACTAAATGCATAGAATAAACAGCTACACAGAAAGTACTGGCAAAAGCACAAAGTAAATAACATGAAAAACTATAGAAAAATGATTTTTATTTTAACTTATTTTAGTTATAGTAACTTCAGTGTTACTATACATCTAAGAGGTGGTGCTGGAATCGCCCAGACCTACTGTTTTGGGTGATTTCAGCATACACACTGAGGCCAGCCTTTGAGGGGCAAAGCAGGAGTTCATGACTGCCATGACAACCATGGGCCTATCCCAAGTAATATCAGCCCCGACACATAAGGCGGGACACACACTGGATTTGAATTTTTGCACCAGCCTGGAAACAGGGGTTCCGATTATCGGGAGTGTTTTTACGACACCATTGTCGTAGCTTGATCATTACCTTCTGAAGGCACAGATCCACGCCCTTCTATGCCCTTGGTGGGGTGGTGGACCCATTTGGATCCAACTGGTTTCCAGAACTCTTTGGGGGATTTGCCTACTGATCTTGATGGTTACTCTGTTGAACGCATCTTGAACATGGCCATCAACATGGTTGCACTCAAGCATCCGCTCTCGCCACTGCGACAGCACAGATCCCCTTGATGGATGGAGGACTCAAGGAAACTGAAGCGGGAGGCTGGGCAGTTTGATACTCAACTTGTACTGAAGCCGATTGATTGCAGCATAGATAGTTTTTTAAAGGACTATGCAGTAGCTGTGATGGTGGTGAAGAAAGCTTTCTTCTCTGCTATCATAGCATCTGCAAAGTCTCGTCCAACAATCTGCTTCTGCCTGGAAATGGACTCATCTAATGTCCACTGTGACATTTTTATTAACCACTTTGCAGACAAAATTGCTGATATTCACCACAACTTGGTTGCTGCCATTTTACCTGCAGAATCAGAGTCTGAGGTTATAGAAATTCAGTCTTGTCCTGTTTCTTTGGATCAGTTTCAGTTGGTATTACCCACCAATATGAGGGAGGTGCTTGGGGTAGTGTAGGCAACCAGCTGTGAACTAGATCCTTGTCCATCCTGACTGGTGAAAGCCAGCCAGGACTCCACTGGGGCTGTTGCTGACTGGGGTTGTCAACACCTCCTTTCGGAAGGGTAAGGTGTTGGACATTCTTAAAACTGTGGTTGTCTGGCCCCTGTTTAAGAAGTCATCTTTGGATGCCGACTCCATGGCCAGCTATTGGCCTTTCTCTAACCTTCCCTTTTTAGGGAGGATTATTGAACGGGTGGTTGTCCAACAGCTCCAGACTCATCTCAAAATCATTGGATTCCTGAACCCACTTCAGTCAGGCTTCTGCCCTGGGTATGGCATGGAGACTGCGCTTGTGGCCTTGGTCGATGACCTGCTCCTGGAGATTGACAAGGGGAATTCTGCCCTGCTGATCTTGTTAGATCTTTCGGTGGTCTTTGATATAGTTGATCATGAGGTGCTGTTGACACGACTGTGGGACCTAGTGAGGGTCCATGAGTCCGCTCTTGAGTGGTTCCGCTCCTTCCTGTTGGAAAGGTCCCAGAAAGTGGTGATGGGAGATTGCTTGTTGTCCTCTCAGGACCTCCCCTGTGGGGCCCCCACAGGGTTCTATTGCATCTCCTCTCTTGTTCAATGTGCAAATGAGGCCACTGGGCAAGGTCATTTGGAGGTTTGGGGTGAAGTGCCATCAGTATGCTGATGACACCCAGCTTTACCTCTGATTTTCATTCGACATTCAGTCTCGATGCTTATCCAAGGCCTGGCTGCTGCCGGGGACTGGATGTGGATGAGTCAATTGAGACTGAATCCAGACAAGGCCAGGGTGATGATGGTAGGTCAGCCTTGTGACCTGGAGGGGATTGGGACTGTTGTTAATAATGGAGTTCAGCCCCCTCTGGTCAATCAGGTTCACAGCGCTTGGAGTGCTTCTGGTCCCCTTGCTGCAGCTGGATTGTCATGCTGCGGCAATGGCCAGGAGCGCTTTTCACCAACTCCATCTGGTGAGGAGGCTGTGACCTTTTCTTTCTGATATGAATCTTGGCTATTGTCATCCATGCTTCCATCACCTCAAGGCTAGATTACTGCAATGTGCTCTACGTGGGGTTACCTTTGATGACCGTTAGGAAGCTGTAGGTGGTGCAGAATGCGAAGGCTCACCTCCTTTCAGGGCGAGACATCGGGAGCACATTACACAGGTGCTCTAAAATCTGCACTGGCTCCTATAACTTTCTGGGCACAATTCCAGGTGCTGTTTTTAACCTTTTAAGCCCTAAACAGTTCTGGCCCCTACATATCTGAGAGACTGCCTATCCTTCAGTGCCCCATTGTGGCTCCTGAGATTAGCCATGAGCACCTCCCTGGGGGTGTCATCCATTAGTCTTGTTGGTACAATGAGGGCTTGCAGGAAGGCATTCTCAGTTGCTGCCCTGATGCTATGGAACTCCCTTCCCCCAGAGGGTCATTTGAATCTGAGCATCTTCTGGAGACGGTGTAAGAGTAGATGTTCTTGTTTGTAACGAAATTTGGCTTGTGGAGGATAAGGGATGGGTGGTTGGGTGGGTGGGGTTGGGTTAGAGGTGTGAGGTTAGATGTAGGAAATGGTTTGGTGGTATTGGGTGGGTTTTGTGAGGGGTTGTGGGAGGGTTGGGATTTGGGGTGTGTGTGTGTCTGTTTTTGTATTTTACTGTTTTTATGGTTTGTGAACCACCCTGAGCCTTGGAGAAGGGTGGCATAGAAATTTGATTAAATAAATAAAATAACATAATACTTGCAACAATAGTAGGTTTGAAAAAGACTAAGGGATCATTTGAATTGGACAATGTCTTTTTAATAAATATCTGAAATAATGCTGTTCACTTACTGGATTCTCAACCCAATAGATCATCTCTTCCGAGTCATCAAAGTCAACATCAACACCATTCTGTACTCCTGCTATTGGAACCATAGCATCATTGGTCTTCTCTTCAGGGTTAAGAGAAATCCCATAAATTATATTATCTCTTACAGCTATAAGGAAGGGCTGTTCAACTGTGAAAACATAATATAAAGCAGAATTATCTTCTCATATGTCATCCAGACAAAGGGATGTGATTCTACAGTTTGTGAATATTTAGAGCATGATGTTCCCAAAATGGTACATAAATTGTATTTATAAGACTATATTTAGGCAAACAAATCATTGGCCTGGTTTTCAACGGTGCTAAACATGATCAGGCCCTTACTGTATAAGCCTCAGTTCAAGAAAATACTTAACTATGTGCTTAATGTTAAGCATACAAGTACTGTATTCTCATCCCTATATAGCAAGGCTCTTAAAGCAGATGCTTGACTTTGGGCAAGTGTGTGAAGTCCTATTGAAATTGCTAATCCAATAAACGTAAAGTTAAGCCTCTAATTTGTTTTGTGGCATCTGGGCCATAATGAAAAATTGTTGTCACAAAATATTCAATGTTCAATTTTTCATTCCAAAACATTGAAAGTTGAAAGAGCAAGTTAGTCACTTGCCCTATAAAATTATTGTCTTACTCAGTTTGTATTAAATTTTTGAGACACTTAATTTAGAGTGATAAAACAAGATTTTATATTGCAATAAAATGTTTTGTATTGTTATTATAGAAATTGCAATGCAAACACAAATGGGGTAACACAGTACACCGGAAGTTGTACCCAAAAAATCATTGAACTTTTTTAGCAACCCTGTAAGACTTCATACTCCAAGTATTCCACAAGGATATGGAGTCTGTTGTGTCCCACTGGTTCATGTCCCCAACCCCCAGTTGTAGTTTTTTTTTAAATTTCAGTGAGTACTAGAACATTAATGGGGTACAATGGACCCTCCCATTGTAATGAATGGGGAAATGAAAGCACTATATGCCCAGAGTTGTGGGGTCATAGATGCACAGTTTTGTCTGTTTTCATCATATGCCCTTTTCTGTGTGTACAGAAAATTTTCAATACAAGTGCATTGGGGGGTCAATTACACACCAACTGGAAAACTCCGGTTACTAACTTACAACTATATCTTTAGATCCTTTACACAGCAGTTAACCCTCTCGTAGTGTGACGCTTCAAGTATGGTTTTTTACTTGCAAGGTTGTGTTGAAAAAATATAACCCATTAGGCTGAAGGGGTCATTTCAACCCCTCGATTCTCAATTAGTTATTATGGTACCTAGCTATTGAAATGCAGATAAGCTCCTAATAGCTCCTGACAGCACAGGTTCTTGAAATGCAGACAAGCTGTCTGCATGGTGAGTTATCACCCACTTTATCTTTGTTTGCTTATGAATAGTGAGAACATTGGAGTGTTAACATTTATCACCTAGATGTTATCTCATTTGCATTTGAATCTGCTGTCCCTGACCCAAGGAAATTTATTCAAATCTATTTATTCCTTTGTAATGGTCAATACTTAGTTGAATATTTTCTTACTTTGGCAGTTTCTGTACATCTTAAGTTCCAAAAAGAGGGTGGGGGGGGGTGTCAATTAAAACCAGTACCATTACTGGTGGGATTTTACTGGTAACAGTGGGGGTCTCTAGTAACCTCTTAGGCTTTCGTGTTGGCAATATATTTCTGTACCAAACACAATAAAATTTAATTTTTTATGTTAAACTGGAGTCATTTTCAAATCAATAATATTGATACTTTTCAACTGTGATTTAATTGGGTTGTAGCATACCCCATAAGCAGGTTAATTCAGAAGGTTTTTAGCACATATTAGGGTTAAGAGTAAAATTAAAGGGGAGGGATGCAAACTAGGCATTAACACTTTCTATCAACATGTAGTTAGTAAAATTATATATGTCAATTACATATGCAGAGTTCACCAATATTACTGTGTTGAAAAGAACACAATAGCAACCAAAAACATGTGTAGCACAATTTAATCTTTCTGCTGAAAGTTTCTTCTGGCAGGCTAATCTAAACAATGTCAACAAGGATTAGGATTGTAATAAATCTCTGAAGAAAAATGGGTAATGCCTATTCCTTTGTAATCATTAGCAATAATTAAAATCTTTCACCATGAAAAGAATCAGCAATGTTGTATAATGCTTTTTGCTGATAATATCTGACCTGCAGTAATTCTACTGTGTAAATAATATCTTTAGAAGTTGTATGTTTTCTGTATGCTGTTTTTCATTTCGTAATAGAAGCTATAGCGAAATATTACAAGGGATCCTGCACACGTTTAAAACATCTAAGGTAGCTATCGGCTTCTTCATACAAACAAATTTCCACAGATGATTGGCTCTTGTACAATATTATGTATTGCGCTGTTATGGAATTCATTAAAGTTTATAATGATACACTATTGGATTTAAGGAAGTATCACAGGAGCACCACCAATGACATACCGGCTAATAGTTTGAGGAATAAGGACAAATATGTGAATTCTTGGTTAGACGCAATCGTATAACATGCCTTGCTCCTGCAAACATTTACACATATGCATAAAGTTACTAATGTGTGTTTAAATATTTTGCTGGATCACGGCTATAGTCTATCCTCTTGAAGAGTCCAGTCTTGCAAACACAGGCAATTATTTTCTTGTTGCTGACATTTAGAAAAGTCAATATGGCTGTTTGAAGCATACACTGCTAAAGATAAAGGATAAAAACAGACGTGACGGTGGCCTGCTTTGGCCCACTGTGGCCCAGGACCCACCAGTCTGGCCAGGACTGCTCCACGGGGGTAAGGGGTAAGCTCCAGACTGTGTCCTCAGAAAATTTTCAAAGATGCAACCCAGGTTAAGGACCGTTCATGCAGGCCAACGTGGGGTATTTTCAGACGTGACGAGATCACGTTCAACCACGGTGAATCCCCACATGGTGATCGTGATCCTGTAACGTCTGTTGGGGGGAACGGAAGCTCCCCCCCAAATGTTCACCCCGTGAATCACGGGGGTGTGTGTGTAAATCACATTCAACACGCAAACGGAGGTCCTGGCAGGACCATCTCCATTTGCGTGTTTAATGTGATTCCC
>QEPC01003457.1:7044625-7063980 GCA_003113815.1 Sphenodon punctatus | reverse complement strand
ATCAAGGGGACCATAACGTCTGTCCCCCTAACACAGCCCGGAATCAGCGGCGGGATTCCGGGCCATGGTCAATGCAGGCGGGCACTGCGACCGCATTGGTCGCGGTGCCTGCCCATCTCCCAAGAGGGTGGGAGGCCTAGGGAGCATGGGGGGGCGGGGCCGTGCGGTCACACGTTGTGCCCCACCCCCTCCCCAATTCCCCACCGGGATCAGCCGGCACGTCTGTTGGACGTGCCAGTTTGATCCCCGTGGGGGATCAATGGGTGATTCCGTGACGGGGCCAATACAGGCCCCGTCACATCTGAAAATACCCATGGACTAGCATGCATGTTCAGCCCTGACATACTTGTCTTGGAGCAGGGGCTGCCAGGGCTGTCCATCATGGTGGGGGGCAGGCTGCTGGGACACATACCTGGGTCATGTAGGCAGCGAGACAGCACTCTGGCCAAGGGCACATTTGTTCAGTGCCTGCAGCCAACACAGGTTGGGGAGGGTTTCCCAGGCTGGGCCAGAAAGCTGCCATGCCGGTCACACGTCTGTTTTTACCCAAGCTCAGCAAAAGTCAGAGCTCACCCCTTGAGCTTGAAATATCTCCATGGCTGTGTTCTCACCTGCGGCGGCGGTGGCAGCAGTGGGAGGGGCGAGGGAAGATGTGGCAGTGCGGAGGAGCCGGTCGACGAGAAAAGAGCCGGTGCGAACGGGGATCTGCCGCGGCTTCTCTCACACGTCAGGGCGCAAAATCCTGCCGACATGCACAAGAAAAGCAGCGGTAGATCCCCGTTCCACCAGCTCTTTTCTCGTCAGCTGGTTTCTCCGGGCTGCCACGTCTTCCCTGGCCCCTCCTGCTGGCGCCACCGCCGCCGCAGGTGAGAACGCAGCCTAAGTTTCTGTCAAGTGGCAAATTCAAGAAACAACACATTACTTTCTTTGGCCAATGAGTTTAGAATAAGGGTGGGGAACTTATAGTCCATGGGCCAAATCTAGCCTGCAGCTGTTCTTTATTTAACCCCCCTTTCAATTTCTGAATCTGACCCATGTCCAGTCCCTGTCCTCAAGTCCTGAAAGACTGAGCTCAAGGAAGAGAGCAGAGGTGAAGGCTTGAACTCAGTTTGGACCCTCCCCTACCTTTCCCCATCCTGAACACACTGCTTAAACCTCACCAAGCCCAACTCCTATCCAATCTATGGAACTTGTACTTATTTTCAGAGTGGCCAACATAAGGGAAAAGATTCCCTGCCCTCTGGTTTAGAAGATGGTAAACCTTCTAAACTTTCTCTAACCTTTAGAATGCTCCCAAATTAATCACAAATTACACATTTTCTGTTTAACCTAGAGATAACTTTTCTGAATTTCACATGCTCTTGAGCTTCTTCAGAGGTATACAACTACACTGCACACCTCTGAATGAGTCATTCAGAGAAAATAATTTATTGAACACATCTACTATTTTTTCTGTTTATGAATTGCCGGTAAGCAACTTATTATTTTCTTGAATTTATTTGAAAATTACTTGCAGAGTGATTTGTGCAAATAATTCTTAGTCTGTTGCTTGCTCTCAAGGACATTTTTCAAATGCGAATTTTGTAGATTAGTTTTGATTAGACACAGATCATATGTGATGTACTTCCAATATTCCTTTCTGCCGCAAGTGCTCTTCTGTTTGTTACAGGAAACAGCGTACAGCTCTCTCAGTAAACCAGTGTGGTTTACCACATTTCCAATGCGATCTCGCTTATTTGTCTCCCCCACATCCTTGACAGTTAGACATTGTTAGCCACATAATCCACAACATAGTATTCTTTTGTTCTTTCATTAGATGAGTGCAAGATTGAGAATCGGGTTTCTTATTGGAATTATAGCTTTGTAAGTTCACAATTCTGTGAATATTTTCAAATTGCTACCATTAGCTCTTTCGAAAAGTATTCTGTCAAAAAGTACTCAGCAGTGAACTCTTCTGAAAATATGAACACTGTCTCAAGTCATAATAAGAAAAAAAAACACATCCCCTCCTCCCTCCCTCCCCACCCCACCTTGCATGAGATGTTCTAGGAAACATTTTACATAGATACTAGTGTTCTGCTGTTTTGTGTACTGCATCTTGCCCTGACAGAGGCAGGTACTCAATGATCTAACAAGTCTTTCTCAGGTATTGCTATTGGGATCCCACCTCTCATGCAGTTCACATTATCAGGAGAAAGTGTCCATCCTGACGGGCAGGCACAAGTATAGAACCGTGGCCCTGATGATGCAAGCAAGCACAGATGGCTACAGGACGATGAGGCACAAGAATTGATACCTGAGGTTAAGAAAAGAAAAGAAAATAAAAGAAAGCACTGGTAAATATAAAATATTCCAATATAATTGGCTATGAAGTCTTTCTGTGAAGTTATTCAACAGGCCAGCTGGATACGAACAACCTCTAACAGCCAGAGAGCCCCATAATTTATGCCATCTTGTTTCAATCCATACCATTTGTTGAAAGAACTGTTTCTGTCAGGGTTTATTAATATTTGGGTTGCACTGCAAAAGTTACTTTGTTCAACTCACCAGCAGGCTGTTTTACAGGATGAACTGCAACAATCCCCAAAGGCTGGTGAATATTATAAATCATAACTGTCTGGTTTCTTCCATGCCATTTGTTGGCCCGAATGACTCGATTAGTATATCGGTCACTCCAGTACACAAAATCTTCAAACAGAGTTAGAGCATGTGGATGCTGGATTATCTAAAAGGCAAGGACATTTCCAAAGATATTTTATCCAGAGTCTATATATCCACAGAAATAACAGTAGAGCTGAGTATAATGAAAAGTAGTTACTTTCAATCTGTTATTTCACTTTAACCTGTGGCCCGATGAAAAAGTATAAATTCTTTTTATGGAAATACAGATTTAAATTAAAGATACTTGGTAAATAATGCCATTTCTGTTATCTCGGGATAAATAGCATGAGGGATCAGCAGGAATGTCGACGGCTGTAATGGTAAAACACACCGGCCACAATCCACACCTCTTTCTCCAGAGGAGTTCCACTGAAACCCTATGCTCGCATCCAGAGTAAGTTGTTTGTAGATGGTGGCCCTTGTAGTAAATCCCACGCAGCTTTCTACTTGAAAGCATCTTTGAAAAATATCTACTTATGTGGGACAAAAAGACTCTGGCACTGTGCTATTAAAGAAAATCACTAATGTGATTCCATAATGGTTTTTATATGCCTTATCTACAGGATAACGGTAAAAATAATAATACACATGCAATGTTAATTTTAAAAACCTGCTTATGGCTATATGTAGTGTTTAAACTAGTATATGTGTAAACAGGCGTATAAGGTTCAGAAAAGCAATTTAGTGAGCAAAATTGTACCCAAAGCATAAGCTAGACCTACCAAGGATGAACTGAAGTACAGTAGCAGATACATGCCAATACTTATACTGAAGTGCATCCCATGACCATAGGTGGGGAACGGTTTGCCAGCAAAGGGGAATGCACAGAAATAACAGCAGAGCTGAGTATAATGAAAAGTAGTTACTTTCAATCTGTTATTTCACTTTAATCTGTGGCCCGATGAAAAAGCAAAGGGGAATGCTTTCTCCACAAACTGACTAGGGTACTGGCAGTCAAAAGCCATTGCCATTAACACATTGCCTTTGGTTCTGCTGATGGCAGCAGCAAACAGCACCTGTAGCATAGCTTGCTTATTTATTTATATATTTATTTATTTATTTATTTAAACTGATATGCAACCCTTCCCAGAGGCTCAGGGAAGTTCCTAGTATGGCATCATGATGTCATTGGGTAAGATGTCATATGCAAATATAAATTCCCCATTATATTTGCTACATGCCCATGCATGCAGGAAATGGCCTTTGGACTTCATGCAACTAGACAGAGTCATGGGTCATAGGTTTTTTTAATTCTGTGTTCTTACCAAGTCACTTGCTACCACCTGCCTCCTGTTGTTTCCATTATAATCACAAAAATCTATGTAATCAAGATAGGCATCTGCAAAGTAGAGCAGTTTGTTTGGGTAGTCAATGGAAAGTCCATTGGGCCAGTAAATCTTGTTACTAATGATAACTGTTCTCAATGTGCCATCCATGCTGCTTCTTTCGATGCGAGGATTTCGTCCCCAGTCTGTCCAGAACATCACGTGAGCACTGTGGAAAGCAACTAGCTATTTATCACAGAAAAATATTTGGAAATTGGGAAACGTCAAGGAAAGTCTTTATATCCAAAACTTAACTTTTTTTTTTTTTTAATGCTCTGTGCAATAAAAACTACCAAATCAATGCTGGGTAGGTAAGATTGTCAAAATATAAATGTGAACATAACTTCTTTATAGTAAAAAAAAATCTGTAAAGACATACAATATTTTTTGCTTCTTGCAATATATAATTAATAATTCTAGCTAGAACCAATATATAATTAATAAGCCTAGCTAGAACCAATTTTAAAATCATAAATCACGATTTACATTCTAGACCTGAATTGCTCAAAGACAGCAATATACAGTTCTTTAATACTGCATCCTTTTAAGGCCATCATACTGCTGTCATTTAAGAAATTTAGCATGGCTGCCAGTAGAATTTAGATCATGGGCTATGGAAGTTGTAGCAGGCGATCAGAGTTCTGCTGTAATGTTTGTGTCTTCATTTAGCTTCCACTCGTCAATGGAAACTATAATTCAGTCCACAAGTAATGGGGAAAAACTCATTCCTCACTGATATTCAATACTGACGCATCTGCCACAGCTTAAGTTGGGAAGGTCACTTAAAGATGACGCTGAGTTTCTAAACTAACATTTTGGAGATGTTTTCAATTTGCAAGAAAACCAGCAAAATATGTAGGTTCGTTGCATTATACAGTGTGATGTATTACACTGAGTAACCATAATATAACAACATAATAACACAAAAGCTCTTCCTCTGACCCTCAAAACACTCCAGTGGTGCAAACCCCCACTAGCTTTTAGTGGGACTTGTACTAGTGGAGTGTTTTATGGATCAGGACATAAGTCTTTTCATGTCTGTTTTTAAAGACCTTAAAGACAGTTAGTTGACATTAAAGACAGTTAGTGATTAAAGACATTAAAGACAGTGAGTGATTAAGATAGTTAATTCATGTGAGTTTTTAAGATGAAGCATAATAAATTACTGTATTATACTCTGGTATGGAAAAGGTTCAGCATTTGCCTTAACAGATTCTAGCTTAGTAAACCATACCCTAATTGATATTTACAAGTACCTCTTCAATATTGCATATTCTTGGACACCAACTATAATCTTTTTTCCACTGTCACCATTACAAAATCATATTTATTTATTTTTTCAAAACAAAAAGCTAGTATCTTACTCAATTCTGGGATCTAACACTAGTCCCCTTGGGTTTGTTACGTTTTAACTAATCAGCACAGTCCTGTGGCTCCCATCCAGTCTAGAGACTTCAATTGTTTCCAGAACAAAGTCCGTCCAATAAAGATTGCGGCCTACCCAGTCTACCGCTATACTCTCAGTCACAGTGACGCCACTGTCAAACACCTGTCAAAAACATTGAAGGATTAGTTGGTACTAAACTATCTGTAATTTTTTTTACAATTAGATCTGGGCCCCTTTTTTAAAAAAATACTACAGATGAGAAAAATTAAGTAATCATGGCTGTGATTCACAACCCACTTACTCTGGATTAGCCACTAATTGAAGCCATAAATGGATTGTGGATCACAGACCATCTCCCCCCTATTAATTTCTTAAAGGATTGGACTGTGAATTCCTTGCTCACAGGTGAGCAGTTACTCATTCACTAGTCTTATTGATTTCTAAAGGATTGTTTGAGTGAGTAAATGCTGACTCATGAAAGGAAGTAGTTCACTGTCTACTAAGGAAGTAGTTACAACAATATCAGGTAGCATTAATACATCAACTTTTTACAAAGGGGCAAAAAACAAACCCAAAACTGAGACTGTATGTATTTCTTGGAACTGGCAGTTAATCTTTCCAAATATTACATATATAAAACTGTAACATGCTTTACCAGGCATGTCTTTTTGCTCTCCTTAACATAACTTCAAGTGTTAACAAACGAGACTGTAGCCCACAGCAGGTGGGTGTCCACCTGCCCATTTATACCGTGTTCACCCCCACAGGTCACATAGTCACCACCCACCCACTTAGAGTGGGTCCTGGTGCATGCAGAGCCCACTGTGTGAGCAAATGAAGGCTAATGTGTCGTCAATTATGTTGCGTGCAGCATCATGCATGTACAGGTCCGCCAGTACCACAGAGTCACATGCGAAAAGTCTAAAGCATTCCAAGAAGCGATCACTTCCAGTGCCTCTCTCCACTCTCACTGGTACTCACATAACATCCGCCTTAAGAGCCTACAGCACCATTTTCAAGCATGCGTTCTTCCAGTTCATCCTGGTTAATAGTACATGCCGGACACTTATTGTTTCCTAGCCACTGCATTCTCAGGAATGACTTATGGAAGATTACCATCGCCCAGGTTATGGTGAATACCATCAGCCAGGCAACAACTAGCACTGCTACCACCACCATGCAATTGCAGTTGATCTCTGCCTGCCAACACTGCATTCCCTGGACCAAGGAAGAAACCAAGACCTTCACTGCTCTATGGGGGGAGCTGAAGGTTCAATATGCCCTGATGAAGTGCTACAGGAATGAGGTGGTGTTCCAGGTGGTTTTAGTCCAAATGGCGCAGCAGGGCTACACACAAGACATGAACCAGTGTCAATAGGGGGTCAAGGACTTGAGGAATGGGTAGAAGGAGATCCAGGACAACTTCACCTCCAGCTGCGGGAAGCAAACATCGCCCTATTACAACCTCCTTGACCAGTTCCTCTGCATGGATGGAGCCATTGTTGCACCCCACCTGTATGGCTGCACCTTCGACAGAGGCCAGAAGCAGGTGGATATGTCTTCCCCACTGCCTGCTCATACTGTAACCATTCTCACTCCCTCCGTGGAAGCCCATGACCACCAGCAGACATCCCTCCATGCCAGTCCCTGCCCCAGACCCCGTATGGGTCAATGCAGACACAGACACTGTGATTCTCATGGTGCATCCCCTCAAGCTCAAGAGCCAGTCTTTCTTTGAGAAGCCATCAGGGTTTCTGCCCAAGCGCACAGAAGACCTGGATGCCACCTTTGTAGAGAAGGTGGTGGAGGAGAATAGTAAATTAATGCATCTGTGTGTAGGGTTCTGTTTACACAGCTGCATGATAACAGCTTTCATTTATTATTATCCAGTTATGTTCTTTATTGTTTACTGTGATGACAGGTGGCCAGGAAAATGCGGAGGAGCAGCAGAAAAATCTCTGGGACACAGCTCCACTGGACAGGAACAGTAGGCACAGAAAGTGGTTGGGAAGGCATCAAGACAGGATGCGAACTGGCAGTGGGGAAGCACCATTGTGGGGTGATAGGCTGGTGGGAGTGGAGCCAAAATGGCACCCGGGGGACCCAAAATGGTGGCTGCGCATGGGGGATGACACGAATGGTGGTGATTGATTTCTGTATGTTCTTCACTTCTCTATAGTGATCGCAGGAGGAGAACTGTGTGATGCTAGGATCCCTCCGCAGCAACTGCTCCATCAGTCGTATAAGCCAAGTACTCATTCCATCTTTCCTTTGGGTGGGTGGGGGGCTGAAATTTGGGCAGACAGAGGCTTGAAACACTGGGGTGGGAAGGGGGTAGGGAGGTCTGAACTAATGGCTTTCCTTGTTGCCTTGCTACAGGTCTGCCAGCGCAATGGGCATGGACAGAACCCCCTGCCACAAGTGCCCAGTGAAACCAGTAACTGCGGATCTGCAACCGGCAGCACAGGGAGGACTTGACAAAGGAAGATGCTTGGGACTCCATTAACGACGTGGCCAGGGAGCATAGGCAGCTGTTGCAGCAGAATGCCACACTATGCGAGGACCACCCTGGTAGTCCGTTTAGGTCAGCCCAGCCTATTGTCGAGCCGGATTAGGATTTTTTCTGGGGTACGTCAGGGGTGTGTGCTTGCCCCCACATTGTTTAAGTTTTTTATCAATGATATGGTTCCTATTTTGTCCGAGCGTGCTTTGTTTCCCCCCAAGTTGGGTTCGCATTCAGTCAGAGTGCTGCTGTACACTGACAATGCGGCTGTTCTCTCCCAGACGCAGGTTGGGTTACAGAGACAGCTTAATGCCCTCGATCTATACTGTAAATCCAACA
Organism: Sphenodon punctatus; assembly: GCA_003113815.1. Classification (NCBI taxonomy): domain Eukaryota; kingdom Metazoa; phylum Chordata; class Lepidosauria; order Sphenodontia; family Sphenodontidae; genus Sphenodon; species Sphenodon punctatus. The sequence goes on along the minus strand of QEPC01003457.1, from coordinate 7,055,765 downwards.
ATCTGTATATTAATTCTTCTAAGATGAAGGTCCTGGTCTTTGGTCTCTCTAGAAAGAAATATCATTGGACCATTGGCAATGCTATAATTGATCAGGTCCACTCGTACAAGTATTTAGGGCTTAGATTCCAAGTGTCACTCAAATGGAACCTGCATTTTACTGCAGCCAGTTCCTCGGCCAAGGGGTGTATAGCAGCCCTATTGCGTTTCTTCCAGAAAAGGGAGAATGGCTTTCTGGTCCCTGCTTATAGGGTCTTGGATGCAAAGCCAAGGGCCCAGCTGCTCTACGGGGCTGCTGTTTGGGCTATCCATCGCCCTTATGACCTGGGCTCTTTCCAGGTTAGGTTTCTTCGCTCCCTGCTAAGGATCCCAAATTGTGTACCTTCGGCAGCTATCCATTTAGAGTTCGGCCAGTGCTCCTGGAACATCTACCCATGACTCCAGGCAATTGTTCTGTGGATTCGTACACAACAGGCCCTTGAGGTGGACCTACTCTCTTTGTTGAGAGAAGACTTTTTTGTTAGCTCTTGGGACAGGCTGGTTACCTCCAAAATTTCTGCCTTGGGTTTGTCCCTTGTTGACTTGCCCTTAAAGGATCTGAAACTTGCTAAGGCAGAGGTTTTGGCTAGGCTTTCGGACACTGGCCGCCAGGAGGACTCTGCCATTGTTGCTGAGTGTCGTTTTTTGCTACATTACTTTTCTTTGTCGGCCAATTTTGCAATCCCTGCCAGTTATTTGTTGAAGAACTATTCCTTTAGGAAACTCTGTTTGTTTTTTCAGGCCCGACTCGGATGCCCTACTTGGATGCTCAAATGCTCGGATGCTCGAAGGGCGTTATGAGGGAATTCCATCCCATGCAAGGCTGTGTCCTTTTGATAAGCTTGAGGCTGAGACCTTAGAGCACATTTTGTGCTCATGCCACCTTTATGATCTCCCAAGAGAGCTCTGGCTCTCTAAATATATTTGTCTTTTCCCTGGCCGAACGCCATTAGAGGTTTCTTGGCTTCTTGTCTCAGATTCTTTTGACTCAATGACTTTTGCTGTTATGTCTTTTTTGCTTGATGTTTTTTCAGAAGTTCCTTTCTTTTAGAGTTATGTAGATTTTGCATTTAAGTTCATTTTATATTTTATTTTGTATCTGCCATTTTCTGATGGTTGACTGCCAGATATTCTACCTGATGATTCGGATTTGGTTTTGACCCTGATTTTATCAATGTATTTGACCTGGTCTTGTATTACATATTTTCTTTGGCTATGGTGTTATTGCCATGCTAATAAGCTGAACTGAACACTATGCGAGGCCTTGCTGCTGAGGCCCTCCTGGACAGCCAAGAGCTGGGCAGGCACTTAGAAGCAGTTAGAATAGCCAGACAGCATGATCGAGAAGGTGAGCAAGGAGATGAGTGAGATGTAGGCACAGATGCAAAGCAGCCTTTCCCAGTCCATTTAGCTCCAGAGCTGCCTGTTTAAGCATGTTGCTTCCGTGAGCATTGTTGCTCAGGGCAGACACCATTTCCTAATCCCCATCGGCCATTCACACCCACTTCCATGGAACCCAACTGCCTGCACTGGTTCCCCCTGCACTCAACCACACAGGGAGAGCATCCGAGCCCTGTCCACACTGCGCTCATGCCAGGGAACAGTTCCTGGGCCAGGCACAATTCCTCCAACCAGTTATTCCCAAACGTCTCTCATGAACATTCCACCACAGCTGGATCTGTGGAAAGAGGCTCAGGAAGATGTCCCCCCACCCCGCCATTTCTGCTACCCAAGAAAGCTTGCCAAGCTGCCCCCAAAAGGAGCAGGTGGAAAAAGAAACAGTTATTAAAAAAATAGTTGTCTTAATTTAAAGCTAAGTTTTTAAGTTAAACTTAAAAAATAAAGTTTTTAAATTTAATATAGTTATATAAAGATTAATATAGCTATATAAAGTTAAATAAAGTTCTTTAATTTTTCATAATCCATGCTCCTTCTGGGAAAGGCAGGAAGTTGGGGGGTGGGGAACATGGAGAATAACTGTATGCCATAGTGATACACAGCTTTGGGGGCTGGAACAGAAAGGAGTGCCAGGAAAGGGGAGCATGGAAGTATGGCATAGTCAGGGCCCCGATTCTTCCGCGGAATTTTTTTAAAAATTCCGCGGGAGTCAGGGGCCAATTCTGCGCCTCGGCGCGATTTACCATGCGGGGGGGGGGCTTGGTTTGCCTCCTCCTCCCCCCGCACTGGTAAACCCTCAGGGCCTCCCCTCCCCAGCTGCCGGGGCTTGCCCTCCCCAGCTGCTGGGGCGTGCTTGACTCCCACCCCCCACCCCCCCAAAAAAACCCCAAAGGATTTGCTTACCAGGGATGGCAGCAGCAGCTGCTCCGTCCAGCGTGCTCTTTTCCTGCTCGCACTTCCTGGCCCCTCCCGACGGGGCTCTCAGGGCGACGCAGCCGGATGACGTCATCTGGCTGCGTCGCCCTGAGAGCCCCGTCGGGAGGGGCCAGGAAGTACGAGCAGGAAAAGAGCGCGCTGGACGGAGCAGCTGCTGCTGCCATCCCTGGTAAGCAAATTAAAGGGCCCTGGCAAGTGGGGAGGCTGGGGAGGGGAAGCCCCGAGGGTTTGTTCATTCCCCTTCCCCCGTAGAATCTCCTGCCCCGCGTCCCCGCAGCGCAGGCTGGAAATTCTGCGCTGGGGTAAGCGGGGCAGGAGATTCCGCGGGGGGAGGGGAATTCCGCGGGAAATCTGTGATTCGCAGACCCGCGGATCCCTCAGGGCCCTGGGCATAGTGATAAACCACTTTGAGAGCTGCTGGTGGAAAGAGAAGGGCCATTTGAGGGGGGGCATAGTAGCCCAGCAAGGAAAAGCCAGGGTGCAAAAAGAACTACCATGAGAAAGTCACAGGCAAAGGACAGGTACTGACCAGTCATAGAGTAGCAGACTGCACGCCTGTGCCTCTGCACTTCCTATCAGCATTCCTAGACGTGGCTAGTCTGCAAGCGCTAATAGGAAAAGCAGAGGTTCAGGCCTGAAGCCAGCTAATCTGCAAATGCCAATAGGGAACGCACAGGGAAAGGATGTTGGGTGGGAAATAACACAGAAGAGGGGCCTATGGAGGGAAAGTATGGCATCCCAGAGCTGGTGGATGACGTGGCTGCAGAGGAAAAACACAGTGGCACACAGGAAATCTTTTTAAAGGTTTTATTGATATTACAAAGAGATCATTTAAAACTTGTTCACTAATGCTCATCAAGCTGTCACTGAACGTGGGTGTTGAGGATAGTATTGTGGTTAATTGACATTAATTTACAATTGCAGTTAAGGTGCTTGCACAAGACTTTCCAGATCTCTCCAGCTATGCGCTGCTTCGCTCTGTTCAGGTGGTCCTGGAACAGGAGTACTGGCTTGCCAGAGCTAACTGGCAGATGGTTCTCCTACGCAGCCTCACTGGTCTCGCAGATGTTGTGGAGAATACAGGTGGCAGTTGTTAGCAGGGAAGCGGTCTCTAGCTGGAAATCAATTCTAGCAGCTATTGAACTCCAGCACTACTTTATGAGCCCAAAAGCCCTCTCCACAATAGTGAAGTGGCACAGAGTTGCTCATTAAAGTACCTTTTTTCTGAGGTGTGGGCAATGCTGTATGCCTTCATGAGTCAGGGCTTGAGGGCATAGGCAGGGTCCCAGAGAACAACAGGCCTCACAAGAACCCTCTCAATTAGGGCTGAAACAAGCCCCCTTTAAAATTCTCATGATAAATCACAAAATTTGAGACAAGGGTGCGAGAGCTCAGAAGCTCTCGCCCACCTATCACAAATCTCACGAATTATCGCAGGGGGAATAGGCAGGGGGGCCTGCAGGTGAGCAGGGGGCAAGGCAAGCCCCATGAGCACCTGCAGGGGAGGCAGGAGACAAGAAAGAATTAAAGATTTACTTACCTCCCTCCGGAGTCCATGGGAGGAGTCCCCTCCCAACCCCTCACCGCTCTGCACTGCTGCCGGGATGGGGGGAGTCCCGACACTCCTTGCCGCACTGCTGAGCTTCCCGGCGCTGCAGTTTAAAAGGAAGAAAAAAGAACTGGAGCATGCGCAGAGCAATGCTCCAGCCCTGGGCACCCTTTTCAAAGATGGCACCGGCAGGGTCAAGCAGTTGGTTCCACACATGCTCAGGGCGCCTAGAGGGCTGAGCATGTGCAGAACAACTGCTTGACCCTGCCAGCGCTATCTTTGAAAAGGGCGCCCAGGGCTAGAGCATTGCTCTGTGCATGATCCAGCTCTTTTTTCTTCTTCTTTTTAAACTGCAGCACCAGGAAGCCCAGCAGTGCGGCGAGGAGCATCGGGACCCAATCCCCCCTCCCCCCACAGTGGTGCAGAGGGGGGCCAGGAGGGGACCCCCCCATTGACACCGGAGGGAGGTAAATAAATCTTTAATCCTTTCCTGCTTGCCCCCTCCCTCCCCCACCCGGTGGGGAGGCCACACAGGCCTCAGAGATGCTATGGGGGCTTGCCTTGTCCCCTGCTCACCTCCGGGGGCCCCGCTGCCCCCCTGCCCCTTGAAGTCACTCCAATTCTCGGCGGGAAGGTGGCGTTAATGGGGGGCACCACCCCTTCTCGCTGAGAACTGGCGAGACCAGCAAGACAAATTTCAGCCCTACCCTCCATGCATGTTTCAGATGAGGGTCCAAAGTCTCCGGTGTACATGCGGCCAAAGAAGGAGAACTGATGGAAGATGCAAGCACAGTGGTTCTTCTTATACCACCTGGCCAGGCACTGTGGTCCACTTCAGCCTGGAGAACCATCAAGAAAACCTCTTCTGGTTCAGGCGGTTGTCCTTGCTATGGGGAGGGCAGATAATGGTGATATGGTTCCCACTGATCACCTCTATACAGTTTGGGAACCCTTCCCATCAAAAACACTTTATCACCTCCATGAGGTCAGCCAACTGCACCACTCAGGCCTGCAGCACTTCCACAATCACTGTGCAAACTTCCATTAAATTGGTGCCCATTGTCAAAGTTCCAATACCAAATTGCTGGGCAATAGAGCAGCAGGAGTCTGGAGTGGCGAGCTCCCAGATAATGATGGCAACACACTTCTCCACGGGGATGGGCAACCGCATCACCATGTTCTTTTTCTTCAGTCACAGCAGGAGGATCTCAGCTATCTGCAGGATGAGGCGTTGGGGGCATCCTGAAGTTTGCGACCCACTGAGCGTCTCCTCACAAGGGCAGCATGTTTTCCCACCAGTCTGTGCTTTTCTCCTTGACCCAGCCCAGCCTCTTTGTGGGTACAACCCTGCAAATGGCATGGGTGACTGAAACCGCATCTCCTGACAGGTACCTCTCTGTACGCATCAGCTGCTCTTGCATGACTTCAATCCTCCCCAGTATGGTCCGTTGTCACTGGAGGTAGGCAAGTGAAGCTGATCGAATGAGAGCCTTTCTTTGCCTTGAAAGAACATTGCGTCAATGACAGCAGAAGGCTTGGATCTGTTGGATCGCTCACAAGTTCTGCACAGCAGCAGAAAGAAAGGCCTGGAGCATGATAACGAACACAAGGAAGTTCTTGGCATGTACCTCCATGGCTGCAGTCCCAGCATCCATGAACTCTGCTGTCCATGCAACAAACCTTTTGAACAGCTTAAAGAGCTGGGTGACTGCCTAGCCAGGATTGGTTGTATGACACATGTGAGCAACTATTGGCCACTATTGGTCATGTGTCCTCACAGGACTGGCTGTATTCTGAGCATATTGATGAGGGAGGGGGGGATTGACTGCTATAGGCCTAAAAGGGTTTTGCAAAGCTTATGCTGGGTGTGTGTGTGTGTTGCTGCACCGGTACTGCCAGTCCAGGTGCCTATTAAACTGCATAGACATTTCTGTCATAAGCATGTCGGTACACACGCCAACTCGTCTAAAGATGTCACAGATGTTAGCACCACAGAAGCATGGAATGGCGTATGGGGGAACCACTGAATGTTAAGAAAGGGGCAGGTGGGGGGATCTGCAAGGCAGTGACAGTCACTGTGCTCAGAATGTATGTGGAAGCAGAGCTGCCCATTGGTTAAAGTAAATCATATAATTTCTTATCTTTTGAAAGTAACAGTTTTTGCTTGCAACGAGCACGAGCGTTCATAAAGCTATAGAAAGCTACTGCTGCATGTTACTTGCCTAGGAATGCCAAATGGCTTTGGCTTTTGTCTGTGGGTGCTGTGGCCGCCTTGGGAATGGGGTCTAGAGAAGTTGGGGGGTGATGGACCCCTGGCCTTTGCTGACATTTGGATGAGGCTTGATGTACAGAGAGAACTGGCAGGTGCATCCTCCAAGGCAGCCTAAGCACTCATAGGGTGGCACATACACATAATGGGGTTCTATGTATGCATAATGAAATGCAAACCCCACGCAACCCTGCTGTAGTTCCAAGTTCAGCAGAACAAAAAAGTGGGAGCCAAGGATGAGATGAAAGTGTGGGATGCGAATGAGATCATGGGTATGTTCAGACAAGACACGTGTCACCCACTACCCATGCACTATACATGTTACAGGGCACCCATAGGGCAACTTTTCAGTCCTGCAACATGTATAGTGGGTGGGTGGAGAGAGTCTTGTATGAAAATTCCCATGACTTTTCTGGCCTTTTGTGCATTGCCAGACATAGGGCAGTCACTAATGGTGGATGGACCTTCCCTGCCATTTTTTCTTATCACTACCCTGATGACAGCAAGAGGATACCTGTGAGGTCACCTATGAGGTCAATGGGAGTGCCTCAATCAGATAGGAGAAAAGAGTCTCTTTGGGGACACAAATTAATGGGGATACAGGAAATGTGAACCAACTGACGGAGAGCTTGTTGGCCCACACGAGGTATGAACACTCAAAGAGCGCTCTCGCGAGTGGGGACGTTTTCTGCCTCCACTGTGTGGTAATTCAGACAATGCTAGAGAGTGGGTACAAGAGGTCATACCTCTCAACCCCTGGACTCTGAAATGAGGGACAGCAACACTTAGAATGCAGGACAACGTGGGACATCATTTGCATAAAATTTGCATGTTTTAATTTGCATGTGTTTATTTTCACCCCATCCTACTTTTACTTTCACTTTCAATTTTTATTATAGGTGCTCAATAAAGTATGTGATTTGCTCAATAAACTCAGCATTACATGCATGGGAAAGGGCAATTGGGATTCTTACCTGTGAATTGCCCTTCTGTAGCCTTACAGGGAGTTTATTCGGGGAGCGATCTCCCTTGTGTCTGCTAGGAAGCAGCATAGACTTTCCACTGGGCATGTATAGGGAGAGCGCGTCCTCACTTCCCCAGGAGTATCACAGCCGAAGTATCCATAGCTGAAAGAAACAAAAAAACAGAACCTTCCCCGAAACCTTGAGGAGTAACGTTAACTGAACCCTGTAAGAACAGGAACTAAACTTCCCCAGGACTAAGAGAATTAATTAACAGTCCAGGTGGGCCGAATAAACTCCCTGTAAGGCTACAGAAGGGCAATTCACAGGTAAGAATCCCAATTGCCCTTTCTATAGCCTTCAGTTCATTTATTCGGACTCAGGGAGATAACAGAGCAGTACTATTTATTCGGAAGGGGAAGGGCAATCAGATCCACCTGCCAAAAGCGACTTCGGCGGATTGGTGTAGATCTATCTTATAGTGTCTAGTGAAAGTGTGCACGGTTTTCCAGGTGGCTGCCCTGCATATTTCACCTATTGAGGCTCGGGAGGGAAACGCTGAATTAATGGCCGCTCCCCAGGTGGAATGGGCCAGGAAAGGATTGGGAGGCTGGAGGCCGGAAGCCTTGTAGGCCTCGGCTATACAGGTCGAAATCCAGCCAGCAAAAACTGATTTGGACGCCTTCTTACCCCTGTGTCAGGGGTGATAGCTAACTAGAAGGCTAGAGGAACATCTAAAAGAGGCCGAACGATGCAGGTATATCTTTAAGGCCCTGTGTACGTCCAGAGAATGCCACAGTTTCTCCAAAGGGTGGCGGGGCCGAGGGCAGAAAGAGGGCAGGACCACATCTTGGGATAAGTGGAAGAGGGAGGAGACCTTCGGAAGGAAGGAAGGGTCCAGGCGGAGGCAGACCGACTCCTTTCTAAAAGAGCATAGGGAAGGGTCGGCTGATAGGGCCCCAATCTCGGATATACATCTAGCAGAGGTGATGGCTATTAAAAAGGCTACCTTAATTGAGAGAAAGAATAAGGAAATCTGCTTAAGGGGTTCAAAGGGAGGTCCCGTCAATGCCTTAAGGACCAGGTTGAGGTTCCAGTTAGGGAACCTGTGAACTACCAGAGGAGAAACTGGACGGGTGGCCCTCATGAACTGGCGCATATGGTGGTGAGAGGAAAGGCGTGGTTTACCGGAAGCCCCCAAGGTGCTATCGATTGCGGCCAGCTGCCTGGATAGAGTGTTGGGGCGTAGTCCCGTGTCCAATCCTTCTTGCAAGAATTGTAGGACTTGGCCTATCGAGGGGAATTGTGGAGGAACAAGCTTTGTCTTGCACCAACCCACAAAGACCCTCCAAGTACATTGGTATATGCGTTGGGTGGATTTACGCCTAGATGCTAGTAGGGTGCGTATAACGGAGTCAGAATACCCCAGGCCTTGAAGAGCTAGGGTCTCAACAGCCATGCTGTTAGTTTCAGAAACTCCGATTGTTGATACAGGAGAGGTCCTTGTGATAGCAGGTCTTGCGTGACCAGTAGAGTGAGTAGCTTCCCGTGCAACAGGGTGAGCAGGTCTGTGAACCAAGGCCAACGAGGCCAAAATGGGGCTACGAATATCACAGTGGCATGCTGGAGTTTGCAACGATGGATTGCATGGCTGAGTAGTGGGAATGGAGGGAAGGCGTACAGGAGACCCGGTGACCACTGATGGCTGAAAGCATCTGCAGCCTTGGATTTGGGGTGGGCGTTCCTGCTGAAAAAGCGAGGCAATTTGTGGTTGGTCGGGGAGGCAAATAGATCTAGGATCGGGGTGCCGAACGTCTCGATGATTAGTTGGAAGGCTGATGGGCTGAGGGCCCATTCCCCGGGATCCAGAGTCTGGCGACTCAACCAATCCACCTCGATATTGTCTACGCCTTTTATGTGGAGGGTCAACAGTGAGAGAAGGTGGGACTCCGCCCAGCTCATCACATGGGATGCTTCCTTGTGTAACATCTTCGACCGAGAGCTCCTCTGATGGTTGACGTAGGCCATGGCCGTGGTGTTGTCTGTGAAGACGATCACATGGCAACCCTCTACAAGGGGAAGAAACCGGTGGAGGGCTAGACGAATGGCTTTGAGTTCCAGCCAGTTGATGCTGTGAGTGGCGGCTGTGGCCGACCAGGTCCCTTGAATGAAGTTGTTGTCGATGTGGGCTCCCCATCCTGAGAGACTGGCATCCATAGTCAGAACTATCTTGTGTGGTCTTGGAATCAGAGTGGGTCTTCCCACCAGTTGAAGGAGTGTAGGGTCTTGGTCAGAACTGACGTTGATATTGGGCAGTTGTTGATTATTTGTATTTGTCAGGGGTGAAGCAGTTGCTGGAGCCTGCGCGCGTGAAACCATGCCCACTGAAAGTGTCATGTGCAGGAAATCATGCAACCGAGCAGGGATGTTAGTGTTCGGAGGGGGGTCCGTGCCTGCGCTCATATGGAGGATATAACACTCCGGATCTTGTATTGCCGAGCGAGTGGAATGAATACCCTGTCCAGGCGGGTGTGAAATATAACCCCCAGGTGCTCCAGGTGTTGAGTGGGCAATAGATGACTTTTGTGTCAGTTGATTTGAAAACCGTGGCACTCCAAGTAGGAGATGGTGCGATGGAGATGAGTCTGAGCCAGGTCATGAGATGTTGCCCGAATCAGAATGTCGTCCAAATACAGGAACACTGCTATGCCCTCGAGTCGAAGGTTCGCGATGAGGGTATCAAAATCTTTGTGAACATTCGGGGAGCTGTGGCTAGGCCGAAAGGGAGGGCTTGGTACTTCCAGCGTTGATTGTTATAGGCGAATCGGAGCCATCGCCGGTGAGCCAGGAGAATGGGGACGTGTAAGTACGCGTCCTTTAGATCCAAGGAAGAGAGCCAGTCGTTCTTCGATACGGCCAGTGTGATGGAGGCCAAGGTCTCCATTTTGAACTTCTGGAGTCTGATGAATCTGTTGAGACGTTTCAGATCCAGGACCGCTCTCCATTCTTCACTCTTCTTCTGCACGAGAAAGAGGAGTGAATAGAGTCCTCTTCCCTTTTCGGATCGCATCGCCTTGCGTTTGCAGGTGATGCGTGAGAGGGGGGAGATGCGGAAGAACTTCCTTGACTTGGCTCTGAATTCTATGGAGTAGCCTTGTGTTACTGTTTGTCAGGCCCAGGAGTCTGAAACGGTCTGATTCCACTGCCACGTGAAGTGCAGGAGCCTTCCTCCTAGCCGGTAGGAGCCGGGGGAGGAAGAGGTCAAGGAGTCAGGACTCCTGCTTGCGAGAGGGGGACCCGGGGCGTCTGGAATAGGAGGAGTGTGTGGCTGACCTGTTCGGTTTGGATCCGAGTCCCCTGTGTCCTCTGCCGCACTGCTGGGAGCTCCAAGCATTATATGAAGAGAAGGTCTGCTTGTGCCCCTCGTTGAATCTCTGAAAGGGATGAAAGAAATTTTTGAATGCTTGTACTTGGTTAAGGGAGTGTTTCTTCTCCTTGTTGGAGGCATCAGAGAGAGCCTTGTCCAGGGCCAGGCCAAATAATTTGCCCCCCCTGAATCTGCTGTTGACCAGCAGGTTCTTGGCGTGCATGTCAGCCCGCCATGAGTGGAGCCACAGACGGCGGCGTGCTGCTACATTAGCTGCCATGCCTCTGGTTGCCCAGGTTACAATGTCCATGGAGGCATCCATGAGGAAAGCGTGAGCAGGGTGACGTTAGCGGCCAGTTTCCGTGAAAAAGCGGCTGAAATGTTCAGGTCTTTGGCCAGTTTAAACTAGAGGTGGGACCCCGGGCCCATTACCGGCTACCGGATCTACCGGATTTACCGGTTACTGGTTCTCTAAAAACCGGATTCCCGGATTAAATCCGGTATACCAGTACTGGATTTATTTCATTGAGTTCAATGGGGCGCTGTGTCCCCATTGAAATCAATGAAATAAATTAATTCCTTCCCCCTCCCCCTCCCAGGCTGCGCGGGTGGAAGGGGGAC
>QEPC01003457.1:7006337-7032871 GCA_003113815.1 Sphenodon punctatus | reverse complement strand
GTGTGTGTGTGTGTGTGTGTGTGTGTGTGTGTGTGTGTGTGTGTGCGCGCGCGTGAGTGAGTGAGAGAGAGCAAGGGAGAGAGATGGTGGTAGAGAGAGGTTAGAATCAGAGTTGGAAGGGACCTCAGTGGTCAGTGCAGGAAATCCGCAGCAACAGCATCCCTGACAGATGGCCGTCCAGCCTCTGTTTGAAAACCTCAGGCAAAGGAGAGCCCACCACCTACATTCTTTATACAGTTCCTTTTTAATTCTTAGCTCATCAATAAGTTCCTTGTGCAGCTTGTGTATATATGTGTGTGTGAGACAGCGAGAGAGAGAAAAAGAGGTTCTGTACTTCTGTGGAAGGGGCATCTGATTTCATTTGGGCATTTGATATTTGAACTTGAATGTCAGATAGCAATTTAAGTTGGGCACTTGTAAGCATTTGTGGGTACTTGTAGTCTTCCATCCTAAGAGCATATGATTTAACTTGGCATTTGAAGCATTTAATTTGGTGAATTTAAATTGAGCATATGATGGCATTTGATTTAATTTGAAACTATTGGGAACCTAATTAAATTTGCTATTAGATTAGCTTTAATTTATTTTATCTTATTTTATTTTCATCAAATTTTTAACCCGCTCCCTCCTTCTCTCAGCAGCTCGGGTCGGCTCACAGGAATTTAAACACATTAAAAGTGTATATAAATATATGTAAATAGAAATAGAAATAGAATATTTTGGTTTTATTGTAGCCTAGTCCTGTTTTAATATTTTATAATATTTATGAGAATTTTAATGATTTTATTGTATTTTAATATTTTGGAAGCTGCCCCGAGCTGCATGGCAGGAGGGGCGGGGTAAAAATCTATGAAATAAATAAATAAATAAATAAATAAATATAAATAGAAAAATAAAATCAACAATATCATGATAAACATAAAAGTGGAACTGAAACCCCCACTCCCCGCTACCAGCCCTCCACCCTCACCAAAAGCCTGGCGGAACAGCCAGGTCTTGCACTGTCTTTGGAAAGAAGGAAGGTCTGGGGCCAAGCGGACCTCCATCGGGAGGGAGTTTCACAGCTGTGGGGCGGCTACCGAGAACACCCTCCTCATAGCTGCCAACCGAGAAACTTGGGGGACCTTAACAGGGGGGCTCCCAGACAACGGCAGGGTCCAACTCAGGGCCCAGGGAGTGAGGCGGTCCTGCAGGTAGGCAGGGCCCAGGCTGTGTAGGACTTTATAGGTCAAAACCAACACCTTGAATTGGGCCCAAAAGACTACCGGCAGCCAGTGCAAAGAACAGAGCACCAGTATAATGTGCTCATGATGACCTGTCCCCATAAGGAGACGGACTGCTGTATTCTGCACCAGCTGCAGTCCCTGGACCGCAATAGGCTGCTTTCACATGTTACGGGAGGCAGACGTCCATGAGGGCAATCATAGCTGTATTCTCATGGAAATTAGCACCCATAGGAAAGCCCTATTACACTTCTATGCTGCGAGGACACCCATGATCGTAAAAGCTACACTGGGGGGCCTGGTCATGAATGAGTGTTCTCGTAACATAAAAGTGGAATAGTACATTCCTACACGCGCTAATTCCCATGAGAATACAGCCGTGCTTGCCCTCATGAAAGTTTCCACCCCTCCCAGGTAACATGTGAAAGGAGCCATATTTTCCATAAAGGTACTGATGTGGGAAAAATTCTCAAGGAAATGAGTATTCAGCATTTAATTCTTGCTTGAAGAAAGCCAGTTGCATCTGAAGGGGGGCATTATGATACATCCACCCCTCACTTGGGACTCCCTCCCCACATATGTGTGACACAGGGGATGAAAGAGTGGGACAGATGTGGTCTGGCATTAGAGCCAACCAAGTTGTTATGGCCCACCCAGCGATTCAAACAGTATCCTTGCTCATGCTGCTGGGGGCTAGATCTGAGATTCTAGCATCAGAGGCATTGCATCATTTACATGATTCATTCAGAAGCACTTTCCTCCCTGCTCCTCAGGGGTCTCAGCCATTGACAGAAGCCCAAATCAGTGAGGAGAATATGTGTAGGAGAGAGGAGCAGGGAGTGCAACAACTATGGAGCAGGAGTGAGGATCAAGACATCTTTCCACTGTAAAAATCAAATTACACCCATCTATACAGATTAGGAAAGCAACAACAGCACAGCTCATTTAAAGCACATTTTGTAAAGCCCTCATTAGCACATCATTACTAAGGGTGATTTTAGACATGATGGGCCCAGAGGCCCGCCACACTCAATCATGCACCGGGATCTGCTGCGGATCCCGGTGAGGAATCAGGCCAGTTGTCCTTTAGACGTGCTGGCCTGATTCTCTGTGGGGATCGGGGAGGGGACGGGGCTGCGTGGCGCAATCTGTGACTGCACAGTCCAGTCCCCCCACGCTCCCCCAGCCGCCCACCCTCCAGGAGACGGGTGCAGCAGCAGCAGCCAATTTGGCCGCTGCGCCCGATCCCATCCCGTGGTCGGGACCACGATCCGGACCGGCAGAAGGTAACAGACGTTACCTTTGGCCGATCCTGGATAGTGGCCAATCCAACCACAGTTGGGGCCCGATCCCACCACGATTCTGGACCTCCAGGCAGCTGGAGGTCCAGAATCGTGGTCAATGTGTTTCCCGCCGGAGGTTCACTGGGGTGAACATCTGGTGGAATGCACATCAGACGTTACAGGAATCACGGCCACCACAGGGGATTCACTGTGGTTGACCGTGATCTCGTAATGTCTGAAATACCCTAACTTGCCTCCTTATTTGACATCATACACTGTAAAATACTTTAAATGGCCATATTTATATTCTCCTATAAAACACAACTTTTGCTGCATTATGAAAATGGCAACATGAGAATGATGGTCTGGATTCTCTTTACAAACTTGAACCATTCTGTAGGATATTATACTGGTATTCTCACCTGCAGCCTTACAAGTCCTTCCATTGGCTTCTAAAATGTATCCTTCATCACAGTAACACCTAGAAGATCCTCTTTCATTATAACAGTGCTGGCTGCAAAAGCCTGGAGGGTCACATTCATTAATATCTTCACAGGTCTTGGAGTCATTTGTAAGATGGTAACCAACCGGACATGTACACTGAGCTCCAAAGGGCCCTTGAATACACTCATGAGTGCAACCAGCGTTATTATCAGAACAGCTCTCTTGATCTGTGAAAGGGGGAAGGGAAACTGATACAATTAAGTACGTATCAAATATTTCACCTCTGTGCTTAATTCAGGATTATGCATTTTTACTAGGAGCCCAATTCTCCCTGCATATACAACCATGCAACTGCCTATTATTCAGCAAAAGGGCAGAATTTGGCCCAGATCTTTAACCATCATGCCGAAGTACAATACATGCAATTCAGAAACAGGAAATTAAACTAAATATGTATCACTCCAATAAATTCAAGAAAGCAGGACTGTTTGTCTGACTTATTTTATCACAAAATTTGATCAAAGTACATTAACATTAAATGATAAATTATTTTTAATGCACAAGAATTTGATATAGTTCATAATCATACCTGGTTGGGGTTCATCTGACAGTGTGCATTGATTAAAGAGAGGAAGGAAGGAAAGAAAGAAATTAGACTTAAGTGAAAACTAACAGTAGTAATCATTCAACATAAACACCTGTTATAGCCATTTATGGTTTTTAGATTCAAATCAGGGGTAGGGGGAAATGAAATTGGAAATATTAAAGAAAATATTAAAGATTGAATCAAATGTAATTTTAAATGAAAGCATTTTGATTATGTTAATTTTTAAATGTGACTATATTTAAAAGCATAAGTATTTTGGACTCCAATCTAGTTACATCTGAGTAAGGAGTGCAGGAATGAACTCATAATCATGTGTTGCAAACTCATTCAGGGTGAAAACAGACATGATACTAACTCCACTTTAACACCACTTTAACATTTCTTATGCATATTGCAGGGCTGCATAGGGCACCAATACAGCCCTCAGCTTGCATAAGAAATGTTAAAACAGTGTTAAAGTGGAGTTAGCATCATGTCTGTTTTCACCCATAGTCACCTGCAGCATGTGGCAACTTGCTTATCTAAACATCAGACTGACCCTAAGCCATTTCAGCAGAGAAACTTGCATTTTCTCCTGCTAATGTTATGTTAAATATACAACAGTATGACAGTTCTGGACTTACTCCATCTAACTTTTTAATATAACAAGCATTTTTGAAGACAATACTGGATGCTAAAAGGCAACTTACTACAGAGTGGAGATTCATCAGCTCCATTGGGACAATCTGCAACATTATCGCAAACTTTGCTCAGGTTCATGCAAATGCTATGACCTGGACATTGCCACTGCCAGCTGGGGCACCGAAAAGGCTGAGTAGGACAGTCTTTCTCATCACTCATATCCCTGCAGTCATTGTCACCATCACAGATCCATGCCCGATAGATGCAGTTTCCATTATCACAGTGGAAAAGCGATGGAGGACAGGTTCTGGCAGGACATCTGTGGTGTTCATCCGAGCCATCCACGCAATCAGGATGTCCATCACATTCCCAGTTAGTAGGAACACAGTTGCCATCTGACTGACACTGGAACTCATTCTGGTGGCACATCCCAGGGGGTCTTGTAGCTAGAATAATGTGTGAGGAAGTATTTACAGTTTCAAACAGAGATGCAAGTATAATTAGGCCACGTACATCTTTAGAAGAAGACAGTGAACATTTTTAGAGGTCAATGGTCTATACATCCACTTACCACAGACTTAACTTTGCCAATAGTACTTGGGTGAAATTCGAGCTCAATTGAAGGCAACAGCAAAACTCCTACTGACTTAAAAACAGCCAGAATTTCAAGTTTTACGTTCTACCTGATGCTTTTGCTACTATTCACAGCAAAACAAAACACACATACTGTTGTTGACTCATGTTTCTTATTAAAATTATGTGTAGTCATGTTTGATGTCTGCGCACATTATAATAAACACACACTCCTATTACGTCTTTTTGAAACAGCAATTATCAGCTCATGGTACCTCACTTCATAATCTCAGAAAGTTGAAATGTGCAGAAATATCTAAAGGTGCCCATATTGTGAAGTGTGATATTTCCGTTTCCTTCTTTTTCTTTTGGAATTATAAAAAAAAAAAAATTAAACCACTGGGTAAAATCTTATTTCAGCAAAGTTATGGGAATTCTGGCCATTAATTTCAGCAATTGCAGGATTCCATCCTATAATTTCTTAAAATTCAAATCCTAATTTTAAAAAAAAATAAAAAATGGTAGGAATCAAGCAAGCCAAAATGCTTATTCAGTTTGGGATCCACCAAGAAGACAGGCTCTAGCTTGCATTCAAAAATATGCGATTGAGCTGGAAGCTTGTGGATTCAAAGCTACTGGGAGAAATTATTAACCATTTATTGCAAAAGTAGTTTAGACGTAATAATGAAAACACTTGTAAACCATTTTTCTTAAAGACAGGTTTTATAAGATTTGTCTAACAGCAGGGATCTTTATTTTAAGCTGTGTTCACCAAAAAGTACTTACGGCAACCAGTCTCATCTGAGTGATCGTTGCAGTCAAAAACCCCATCACACTGGTAATAACTTCTGACACACTGATCTCCACTTGCACATTTAAACTCGGAGGCACTACAGTTGTATACTAGAAAAATAAAAAGGAGGACTATTACATTTTCTATAGCCTTATAAAGGGCAAATTGTACCCACCTTCTCTGTAGGTGCACTAGCAATGCAAGTATAGTCCAGGCTCAACTGTAGTCCCTATGCGCCTTGAAATACTAAAATGCTAGCCCCTTCTGAGCCCACAGTACAAAATCTCCCCAGATGGGTAACGAAAAGGCCCAGTCCTATTCTTTGTTCCACCAGCCCATGTAGTAAGAGGCACACTAGCCCTGCATATTTAGGACTTTCAGAAAAAATCCACCTCTCCAAGGAGATCTGCTCCACCAGAGGCTGAGGTTTACATGGTCTAAGAGAGCTTGAGGAAATCAGTTATGTGCACTTCAGCATGCCATGATTTATTGGGGGAATCAAAATTTTGCTACAGGAGTCAGAGACCTGACTCCTGACCTTTGGAAGCCCCACACCATGTTACTCCTCACATTGCTCTTCCCAAGGACAGGATGGAATAGGACCTGTTCCTTTCTCCTGGTTTTGCCCCCCTTTCCTGCCAACCTCCACTGGGAGACAGTGGGTGGTAACATACATGACGGCAGCCCGTTTAAGCCCACTGTGGCCCATGGGCCACCGTCACATTTGTTGGGAGTCCCACCAGACGTTCACCCAGGATTGCTCCTGGGCATTGTAGCAGCTAGCCTAGGCTTTGATCCCGGAGACCTCCAGGGTCACAGCCCGGACTACCATAGGCCTGATCAGGGGCCCAGGTGCTGGGGCCCGGGGGCAGCTGGC
This sequence comes from Sphenodon punctatus, assembly GCA_003113815.1. Taxonomy (NCBI): domain Eukaryota; kingdom Metazoa; phylum Chordata; class Lepidosauria; order Sphenodontia; family Sphenodontidae; genus Sphenodon; species Sphenodon punctatus. The sequence continues at coordinate 7,026,450 of QEPC01003457.1, read as the reverse complement.
TGTACATTCGTGTGGCTCCCCACCCTCCTCAGCTGCCCGGTCACCAGCACATTTGTTGGCCGGAACTGAACTTGACCGTGTTACCAATGTGTTCCTGGCCTGGATCGTGTTGCAACAGCGGTGCTCCACCATCACTTCTGTCAACACCCAGTATGAGCTTGCACTGGTAGGGAGTGGGCTCCAGGGTGTGTCCACAGCCAAGGAGGAAGGAACAGGCCCGAGCAGCCAGGGGGAGAATGATACTTAACTGCAATCACGCTCATCTGCTCCATCTATGCAGTCTTTGTCACCATCACACACATAAAAAGGATCAATGCAGCGATGATCAGGACACTGAAATTGCTCAGGTTCGCACGTCCCTGTAAAAGCTATTAAGAAAAAGAATTTCCCAAATGGTATTTCCTTTTACCTTTTCTGCCTTGAACCAACTAGCTTGAACATAAGTCTAGCTTCAACTAGTAGTGCAAGCTATACTTATTTTGGCACCTTCACTTTGCCTTAAAATGGGGGGGGGAGTTTTAATATTTTGGAAACCATAAAAGGTAGACACAAACCAAAAAGTGTAAAGAACGCTCACATTTTCTTCATTGCCTGTTAGAAGACAATCTTTTCCATTTTTATACAGTCTGGCTTTGAAACAATGGCTGTTCACACTTTCTTGCACTGGAGTTTCTAGCTTTTCTTTATCATTCTCTCACAGCACAGTCTTTAGGAATACTCCCTCCATACCATTTCTAGGCATGATATGCACACCTATGGAGGTGTACCATATATAAAAGCTTGAAGCCCCTTGTCCTTAATTTATTTTGTAAATTCAAATGTGACTAGAACTGGATGTTTCAGATCCCATAATTTAGGTCAATGTTAAAGTTACAGCCCTAACTTTCCTTAAAAATTATTGCTCTACAGTTTGTGTTTTGGTATTTGAATGTTGACCAATTTTCCAGAATTCATGCAATGGAACTGTATTGCTGCTCCACTTTCCATATATGCACTTTGGCCCTTTTCACATGAGACNGCATCTTCAGCCAACAGAATTAAAGCTGAATGGATCTGTGATATATGATGGTTGGGAGATATGTTGAGTTGTAGCAGAATATATGTAGTGGCAGTCAGAAAGAGAAGTCATTGACAAATCATTACTTGCAGTGACTAAGGAAACCTTAGCTGTATTTCCATTTTTGTTGCAGTTTGGATTGAAAGATTGTGGACTGGATAGCAAACTAATTTGTATTACACATACTTTTTTAGTGAACAAATTTCCCTCTTTTTTGCTGGACTTCCTTATATAAGATGGAGATTTTGTCACAAAAGACCTCACATGTGAATTGATAAATTGAGTAATGGGTTCCAAAACAGAGTTAGACCCTGAAACAATGGGTCTAACATGGTGAAGAAAATCCTTCTTTATGTAAAATATAAAATACAGGAACACTTGGGGTAAGATTAATCAAAAACATACCCTCCTCTAAATCTATATACCCCAGATTAATGGCCTCAGTAACAAGTACATTAATAATATTTTGAATCTCTCTAGTGGGATCATTATGGATAGGTACATAAGAGGGTTGATCATTTAATTGTCTATAAACCTCTGGACAGTAATCTAATATAACCATTGCCCCTCCTTTATCAGCAGGCTTGATCACAATGTCTGAATTATTGACTAGTGAGTCCAGAGTTACTCTCTCCCAATCAGATAGACTGTGCCAAAATTCAAGATTCTTCTCTTCTAGACAATTAATGTCTCTCAATAATACTTCTTCAAAAGTATTCATATTAGAATTATAACTGGTAGGCACAAATCTAGATTTAGATTTTAAAATGTGGGCAAGTCATTACTTGCAGTGACTAAAGAAACCTTATCTGTATTTCCATTTTTGTTGCAGTTTGGATTGAAAGATTGTGGATTGGATAGCTGTATTCCACATTTTTTGTGATCAAATTTCCCACTTTTTTGCTGGACTTCCTATGCAAAGGAGGCTTATGTAATCACCCTGCATTTGAGTGTGTGTGTTTCCGTAATTATAAGGACGTAGCTACCATGGAGCGAGGGGGCTAAGTTGAGCCTGGGCTCTGGACTCTAGGAGGGCCCTTTGCAAACAGCCTGAGCAGGTGGGGGAGAGAGCGGGGCCAACACTGCCCCCACCTATTCTCAATTCTTTCTAGCAGCCAGCACTCAAGTTGCTTGCAAAGAGCCCTGCCAAGAAGGAAGTTTTCAGATTGGGCAGGTGGGAGTTCTGGCCCCACCGACTCTTAAAACCTCCTTCCTAGTGAGGTTGCTGCCACTCCGGAGGGGGCCTCACTGGGAGCCAGGGTTGGGCACCACAACCTTTGCTAGGGGAGGCCAAGGCTGCCCAGGTGCCCTGGAAGGACTGCTGTTTAGGAAGACCCTGCCTCCTAGCCCTTAGGTATTTCTCAATTTCCCATAATTGAGAAATGAGCACAGGGCAACCATAACCTTGCTACACCACTACATTAAATCATTCTGTCTGACTTCAGCCAAATTTGATAGAAGGGCAAAAGACCCAGAGAGAAAAAGTTTCATAATAGGTGCACCTGGAGAGGAGACATGACCTATTTTGTAACAGAAAAATCCTAGTCACCTACACCTGCACAGATTAATTAGTCCCCATCATCCCCTGGGAAACCAGACTTTATAGGTTTAGGTGCTAGCTAAATGGAACTACTTCTTTTTCTATATGCAATGTTTTATTGCACACTGGGTGGGGGGTGTTTGTTTGGGTTTTTTTGCTGTGCCCCACTTTTAGTTCATCAAGAATTTTTTTTTTTAAATTGCATATTCACTGTCTATTTCCATAATGAAAAGACATGCAATTGGTACAGAGGAAAGCAAATGCATTCCATGGAGACTCACCACTTTTCGGTCTGTTCCATTTTGGAAAGCACTCCAAATCTTATCCTGGGTGGTGTCAGACCAAAAGATGTGATCAGTAACTGAATCAAAATCAATAGCTACTATATTCCTCCCATCTCGAATCAGAGAATAAATTCTGTGTGCCTGAGAGGTGATGTTGTCTGCAACAATTTGGTTACGACTTGCCACTAGTAAAAGAAGATTCCCAGACTCTGTAAAATAAATGAATACAAACAAAAATAAGGCATGAAACAATAATTATCAAACATTTTTCTAGAGAAGAAAGATATGTATCTTCTCTTTGTCCCATATTATATCCACGCAACACAAAATGGTTTTGGGCATCTATAAAAATTATAGCAAAAGAACTAATATTTATATCATTAACAATATTTAATAGGTGGATTCAGAATAGTTTAATCACTTTATTTTTAGGCAAAATACATGGGGGGGTTTTTGGCTTATCATTAAAACCTGACATTTTCATTCAGCACATGTTTTTTGCTTACAGCTTCCTGAGTGGCAAGCACACCAATTTGGGGACAATATTCTGCTGCTATTAAACTCAGTGGGAGTTTAGCTATTCTGTTCAGTCAGAGCAAGAACAGAACCTTAATGTTTTAGTCAATAGAATACTGCATTCCAAACCTGGATCAACATAGCTATTAAACACCACTGGAAAATTTGACTAGGCTTTTGAGGGTCATGAGAGTAATATTAAACAGATAAATGAACCAGAATCTTATCATATTTCAGGCAGAAACAATTGAAATATATTGCTCTCTGCCACACAGTGTGCTGGATAATCTATTTTGTCTGAGTTATGCCCAGCACAGTAATGGGAGACAGGAATAAAAGTGGCTTTTCAGAGGTGGTTTTCAGAATTGGTAGTAAAATTTCCAACAAAATAACTTCCCAATTAAAAATGCAGTTTTGTCAAAAACATTTATTTATTTTTTGGCATGGGAAAAGGTAATAATAGCTTTCATCCAAAAAAAGGTTTAAGCTGTCAGATGTTTTGTTTATGTTTCATTTCAGCTTAGGCTTGCAGGTGAGTCACACTGTCAAGTGGCTGCAAANGCAATGGGCTCCAATGCTCACTGCCTCGTGGGTGAGGTGAGTGTGCACCCATGGGAATGGACACACATCCACCTCCACCCACCGCGGTCCATTTAAAAATGGCCATTGTTTCCTTCTATATATATTTTTTCAGTTCATATAGATACATGCATCTAAAACTCCCTGTGCCCAAATGGATGTATAAAATCTATTAACACTGTACTGAAGGAACAGATAATTTGGAAACTTACTGCAATTCTTTTCATCTGATCCATCACCACAATCATTATCTGTATCACATAGCCAGATTCTAGGAATGCACCTGTTGTTATCACAGGTGAACAAGGTTACAGGGCATGAAGTGGGACCTTGTGTGGGGCAATGCTGCTAATCACTACCATCAAGACAGTCATTATGTTTATCACAACGCCAGCGACTTGGAATACACTGTCCATTTCTACATGTGAAAGCCGATGAAGCACAAGAAATGTCTAAATAAGAAAGAAAATATTAAAAAGCTTGTATAGCAAGACCTCCAAAAACTGACCTCCACATTAATATACTATAGACTGGAACTTATTATAATAAATTCTTCAGTATCTAAAATTTACATTTAAATCATATTTTATTGTATGAATACATTGCTAATGGTAAAATAATACATTCCCTAGTATAGTTATTAAAGCAGCTGCCATAAATGAAAAGGGAAAATGCAAAAGTTTTACCAAAATATTTCCAAACAATCTAAAAAATAAGAAAAGTTATTTTGCTGATGTAGTCCTCAATTCCACCATGCAGTTGCCAAGAAAGTTAATGAGAACTCTCCAGTAGGTTCCACTGGTCTGGCTACATACAGCATCCAAATGCCAGTGCAGAAGGGAAGATACTCAAAGAAGAAGGCAGTATTTTGCCCACATTGCCCCATGAATCCTGCTGATAATTTAGCCTTTATAATACATATTGAAGATAATACCATTCAAATGAATTTGAAACTTTAGTAGGATATGTATACTGGCCTATAATAGTTATCCTTCTACTACTCTCATAGACTATACTAATCAACAAATTTAAACACTTTGTTTGGGCTAAGTTAAGGTTACAGCTCTGTTCTTAATTCACCTTTCTGTGGCTAATGAAAAAAGAAGTATGGAAAATAGGGTTGGAAGAATCCAAGCTGGAAAAGATTAGAACTCACCTCAACCTTTACTCACCACTTAAATCACATCCCACCTGAAAGCGTAACCTTCAGGAAATGTTTATGAAAACGTTGCTGTCATATTATACTGCTATGCTGTTCTAGTATACTGTTATGCTATTATACCCTTGCACTGTCATTTCATCAAGGAACAGAAATATCAAAATAGTTTTTAAAAGCCACTCTTGCAGTAACCCTCCTGAGCAAGCCCATTCCTAGGATATTTCCATTTCAATTTTCAGACAAATTTTACAGTTTCTTTGTAAGCTTCAGGGACCTAAGAGTCAGTCCTTTCTCATGAATGTAGTTGCATTAACTTCAAAAGGGCTATTCATATGAAAAAGCTTTTAACGTTTTCCTCCCCAACTTCTTGGGAGTCTACTCAAATCAAAGCAGATTGCGTCATGAAAACCCTTGAGGAGTAAACATTACTTACTTAGTAATCCACAGTTGTGTTCATCACTATTGTCATGGCAATCATCCACACCATCACACCGGTAGTACCTGGGGACACATCTCCCATTGCCACAGGAAAATGAATAAGAACCGCACTGCAAGGTGGGTGGCTCATTTGATGGATCTTCAGTGCACGTCAGCTGATTTGGGCCCAGCTTCATTCCATACGGACAGCCACAAACCCTCTGAAAATTTGGTACTGGGAAGCAGAAGTGGCTGCAGTCTCCATTGGGATTTGTTGCTCTGTTACAATAGTTAGATCCTAAAGAATGTCCAGAGAGATTAACAGATGTTCTGTCTGCAATAACCTGCTGTTAAAATGTACTGAAATAAGCAAACTGTTAAAATCCATTATTCACCATAAAATGGGCAATGGAATCTGTAAAGGTTTATTGATTAAAACTTCAAGGATTGCGATAACCAAGTCTTACAAAATATGACAGCTCAATGCTATGTTCATTTACTGTGGTGTAAAGCAAGCTACACCAGAGTAAAGTCAATAACGTTACACTGATGTTAATGAGACTAGAACGGAGCTGATAATACAGAAAGTGTTACAAAATGTTTTTCTTTGGGCATAAAAAATCCATTCATGACAGAAATCCAGAAACAGATATTCAAATACTCTTGTCAGCTGGGGATTTTCCCTAAGTATCAACTGTGCCGTTTTCTCTGATTTGACCCAATATTTGAAAGTATATATTTTAGTTTGAAAATATAAAGTGGTAAGGACAGAGCCTCCCTACTAGATTTTGTTGCACTTTACTTAAGTCAGTTGACCTTTTAGCACCTTAACAGCTACACAAACGTTATCCAGTTTATATCACACATGGAATTCAACTGCACGGAAAGAAGAAAACAACAGATAATCTAAACCATGGAAAAGGTGACAATTTAAAGAGCTGTATAAAATAAATTTTAAAATATGTGGCCTATACTTGAAGATTTTTTACAAATAGATAGTGCAGCTTGACCACAATATTCTGAATGGGTAAAAACAGAAGTGACATTGGGCCGCTTAAACCCACTTTGCACCTCACCTGCACGTTTCTGCAGGCACTACCAGATGCTGGCCCAGGATTGTCCCAAGCTGAGTGGGGGCTGGAACAACAGGGAATGTTCTTATGTTGTTTTATACTCAAAACAGTGCAATTTCTTTTTTTTAAAAATGGTTTTCTTCACATTGAGTTTTTTTTTAATCATCCATGTCTTAAAATAACTATGTCCAGGTCACAGCCCAGACTAAGGTATGCCTGATCAGGCCAAAGCGGGCCATAGCAGGCTATCACAAGTGCTGTGGCCCGGCAGACATGGCCCAGATCGGATTCGCCATGGCTGGCCATCATTGGTTGCTATGGCTGGCCATCAGGGCAGGGTGCTGGGTGCAGCGTAGAGGCAAGGCCCTTTGAATGCACGTTCATGTGTCTCCCCACTCTCTTTGGTAGCCTGGGTCTGGACTTTGTCCACCATGGCTTCCCAATCCAACCCGCTAGCATGTGACCATCACTTCTGTTTCCACCCTATGCGTAAAACCAGAACTATTGGGTTGAAAGCCTTGATCAAACTGAGTGCCCTGTAATGAAGTTATACTTACCTTCATGGGGCTATTAATAAACAACATATGAATGTGCATATGCACAGCCAAATCTGTTCAGAAAAGACAGAATTACATCACCACTGACAGTGCAGGAAATAGCAGTACGGGCTTCCCTACAACTGTGTCTCAGTCATGTCCTCATACACCTTGAAGTATGAGCCACAAAAATCAAACGATCCAGAAGTAACATGTAACATTGCTTTCATATGTAGCACAGACAATCTCACCTATTTGTGAATGAGCGTCATAGGATTTTACATGCATGATATTACTGATGCCCCTCCTGATAATAGTCATTTCTCCTCCATCAGACTTTCTCACTCGTACTATCCCACCAAGCCTCCAGTCAGTAAAATATGCATAGCCTGTAATGAAAAACTTTTATCATTCAGGAGCAGTTATACAATATGATATTTGTGATAAAACATGCTGACAAAAGCCCAAAACTGGTTATAAACATCTAATGAATTTTCATACCAAATTCCTCTAATAAGAAATATAGATAACAACACCAAGTACAACATGACAAGAATATCATTTAGAAAAGATATTCTATGAAGTGAATTGCAACAGGCTCATTGATCTTTAAAGTATAAGTCCCAGGGTCAGAACCTAAATCTGTAATTAATATTTAGCTATCATAGGCCCTTTTAACACAGACGCTGTAACACCCATAAAATGGGTGTTACATTTTATTATACATGTTGCAGGGCAACACTGCAGTCAATCACCATGGGCCCTGTCACATATGATGCTTCCACCCAGTTCCTCTGGGTGGAGACGGGTGTTGGCTGGTGGGTGGGGAGCATTTCCCTGGGTGGAGATAGGTGGGAGCTTCTGATTAAACGCCACTTTCGGTGGGTGTTGGTGAGTGTTTGCACCCACGGAGCAACCGGCAGTGGCGTCCGTTGCTCCGTGGGTGGAGATGGGTGTTGGCCAGGAGCAAACACTCACCAACACCCACTGAAAGTGGCATTTACACAGACGCCCCCACCCATCTCCACCCAGGGAAATGCTTCCCACCCACCGGCCAACACCCATCTCCACCCAGAGGAACTGTGGGGAGGCATCATGTGTGCACAGGGCCCATGGTGATTGGCTGCAGTGGTGACCGCAACATGTATAATAAAATGTAACACCCATTTTATGGGTGTTAGAGCGCCTGTGTAAAAAGGGCCAAAATGTAACACCCATTTTATGGGTGTTAGAGCGTCTGTGTAAAAAGGGCCTAAGTTGTGTAAACCATGCTTAATAAATACTATACATGCTGCACGTATATTGTGCCTAATCCTGCAGGATGTTTAGCACATCCTGAAAAGTCAGTGGGAGATGAGGATGCTCAGAAACTCTGGGTATGGATTTTTTATCTGCCTAATGACTGCACAACCATACACCTTCAGCACTGTATCTGTTAGAATAATGTACCCGAAGGGTTAAATTTATAGGGTTTAAATCATTATTGCAAATTGTTTAAGACTGAGGACACAATCTTCTGCCATTAAAGTCAATGGCAAAAATCCCATTGACTTTAAGGGTGAAGGACTGACCTGTCAAATATTTAACAACAATCCTCAGCATTCAAAGTAATCATGAAGCACAAAGTATATTTTTTTACAGGAACAGTCAACAATATCCTTTCATAGAAAACCTTCATTTCAAAATATTGCATTCTCTTTTGTCATATACAGCCCTAGTCCATTACATGGTGAGAAACCGTGGATTCTAGTAGACATGAAAATGCATCTATGCAAGACTCACCTCCAAAGATAGTAAGTCCAAATGGATGAGTCATCTGGTTAATGCGCTCAAGAGTCCTTCTGTCTAACCCATCAAACGTACTGTGCTCAATTTTATCAAAGAAGGCATCCACCCAGTAAAGCCTTAAAGAACTAAAGTAATACAATGTTAGAACTAACTTTCTCAGTGAACACTTCAGTGTATATTCTAATCTACAGCATTGGTGAGGCACCTAGTCCCTCCTAGAGGCCATTTTGAAAATTAGCACAAACTTTGTAGGCCACATAGAAGTTGAGAGTAGGTGCACTCGGGAAAAAGAGGGTCCATACCATGGATCAGTGTCACAGATCTATCCCCTATTTTTGTGTGCATGCCCTCATCTCTGCTTCTTTACCCTGAGCTCAGTGTCTTAATGCTTGGAGGTAGGAAATGGATTCAGGGGCGAGAGCCAGGAAAAGGAGGCCAAATAAAAACTAGCTACAGACAGATATAGGCCCTTGTCAAACGAGACGCACCCATGCATGCCCACACAGTGGACATGCGTGGGTGCGTCTCATTTGAAAGCGGAAGTGGGTGGATGGGCGTGCATGCAAACTCCCACGTAACATGCATCCCCACCCACCTCCACCCATCTCACCCTCACAGAGCAACCAGCAAAAACACAGGTTGCTCCGTGCGGGGGCATGCGTGGGGATGCGCAGGGGATGGGTGTGCACCCGCCCCCCCTTCCTGCCCCCACAGCAGCATGCTCACAGACACCACTGTCCCTAGTCACAGCCCATTTCAAAAGGGCCTTAGACCCTGAACCTGAAGTTCCTCAATGCTGTTCAGGAAGTTTGTTTGTTTTTCCCCTAAGACCATCACAAGACTTACAGCGATTAGAACATTTTTTTGCATGGGGGACAGCTTTCTGAGAAAATGGCAAGATGGTTATAATTTTAATACAACATGTATTTCCCACTTTTTACTTTCGAAAACAGGAAAGACTGTCACAAAGTCCCCAATAGTTTAAAGAAAGGAAGAAATATATACTAGTACAAAAGGCTCATTTTCAACCTTCTTCTTACCTCCAGTCAATGGCTAAGCCATTAGGCCAGCCAAGTGTTGTGTTTACAATTGATAAGGCATGGGATCCATCACTCCAGGCTCGCATGATCTTAGCAGGGCGGAACCAATCTGTCCAGAATATATATCTGAAAATGAAAGGAAAATGCATGGATAATATATAAATTATCGCAAGAAATCACCATTTTGCCTAATGAAACAGCTTGGTTCGCAGTGTAAAACGACCAGCACAAAATGCAAAATTTGTTTGGTTTTTTTAAAAAAACACATCATTACAGACATTTTTTCCACTGGTTGGCAGAAATAGTTCAGTTCAGCAACCACTTAAAATTCCCATCCAAATTTTATTTTATTTTTGCAGTCTATGATCCAGAGTCACTAAAAGTAAACCAAGGAGGCATAAACTCTGCTTCCCAGAGTCATAGAACTGTCCACACCCAGTTACTGGACAAGTCACCATCATGGAATGTTAAAGTGAGAAAAAGTGAAAAAGAATGACATCAAGCCTGAAAAAATGAACACAGCAGAAAGGCGGATTAAAAAGCAGCCCAGGCATGTAGACGAGCGGCAAGAAAGGCGGCTGATCAAAGGATCAGCCGCCTTTTTTGTCTCGTCTATAAACGCCCCTAGTTTGGGTAAAGCAGAAGGAAGTATAGCTATACAGTACTGAGTCAGTGGAGCCAACAGGAGCTAATGGGTTACAGCATAGACTAGACCCTTTAAGATCCCAAGGAGCAATTATGATTTTAAAGAAATTAAAAGACCAACTGGCTGTACTGAAGAGGATATAGATCATATAAAAGATCATAAAAGATGTAGATCATATAAAAGAGGGAGATGGGTGACGGCTAGGGTGGTAGGGTTTGGGTATATTTTTGTATACTTTTTTGACATCCTCCTTGTGGATTATAATAATGTTTTACGATGTATTTATATTTATATTTGTATATTTATATTACTGTACTTTTATATTTTTGTTTTATGAATTGTTAGCCGCCCCCAAGCTGCTTTGGCAGGAAAGGCGGGGTATAAAATATTTAATTAAATAAATAAATATCACTTGAGAAAGAGCCTGGAAAAGAGTGGGTGTAAGAAAGGGGCAGAAGTAATCAAGATTTTACTAGATCTAAAAGACAATGGGGCTGATTCCATGCCCAGTGTCTGCACAGCACGGCTGCATGCAGGATCCGCGGGGCATGGGATCAACCCCACCATCTAAAAAGGGAGGAGCAATCGCCAAAATACTATGAAGATGGTGTGTTAATCTCATATCTAACCATTTCTAACAAATGCAACACATTTCTCCAGGTCAGAAGGGATGCAGTGTTTAATAAAAGGAGCATAAAGCAACTAACGAAACTCTAAGAGCCAGATTTACTAGCTCACTGATTAACATATACGGGGGAAATGCAGCTTCAGACTTTAAGTATCTTTGTTATTACTGGTCCTTAGCCGTATCATCTCTTTGGTCCACATCCAGGTTTGTGTTGGTGCTAGAAGCAAAATACCTGTCCATAAGTACAGCTTAGCAATGCCCTCCACATCTGTGTATGCTTTGGGGAAGTATTCTTATAGATGTGTTACTGTAGGCATGAGGTTGAGACTGTAATGATGATTAGTTTGATTTGATTTTAACTCCAGAGAAGTCAAATTCCTTGCTTAACATGTACAGATAGGCATTAATAAACCAACAGGTTTTCTCCTGACCTTTCAATGTGCCTATGGGCTGAGGCTAGCTGTTTAACACAGCTTCATAATCCAGTGAACAAAGGGCTTAACATTCCAGTGGTTAAAGGTCAGGAATGTTCCTTATCAGTTCATCTCTACAATTTTAAGATGTCTCACAGACCTATGGTATTTTATTCTTTAAAATGTAAATACATTTATGAAAAATATGCAAAGAATCATATATTCTGTAACTGAGACAGGAATCTCAAGTATCTCCAGTGTCACCTCAGCATTTGGATTTTTGCAGTTGCCTGGAACGTTACACTAATGGATAAGATAAGCATTTCCTTCAAAAGGAAACAAAGCTTCTTCTTTGCATTGTGCTGTACAGAGCAGACACCACTTAGAGGTTAAGTATGTCAAACACAGGCAGCAGCTCTTAACAGGGATCAAATTTTATTCAGAGAGAGAAAATTGAAAATGCAATTAAAAGGAATATGGAGAACTTTATCACTGCATTATGGAAAGCAGTTTTCTAGTCCAGATGATACCAGACTGGTAAACTTCCCTTGGCTTTATATCAGCAGTCAAAAGCAAAAAAACCAAACTGTGTCATTAAAGATAATTTTGTTGAATACTCCTTTCATGCTGAACGTGTATCACCTTGTACTTTGGCTGGGTGCTGTAATCTGTGCCAGAACAAGACAAAACAAAAGGCTGAAGGAGGAAGCTGGAAGGGGAAATGATATTATTTTCAAAAGAAAGTGAAGTCCTAAAATAGAAATTCTAAGAGGAAAATTTAACCTGTGCCTATACTGATTAAAGTGTAAAGATGTTGAAGCTTTCAAAAGGGAAAACAAACTCAAACTTACCCAACAACAGGATGAACCACTATTGATCGAGGGTTATTTAAATTCTGGACAATAGCTCGCCTCGATTTATCAGTCAGCCTCATAACACTAATGCTCCTGTATCGAGGATCCGTCCAATAGAGGTTCTTTGAGATCCAGTCAAAAGCCAAGTCCTCAACACCTTCCACTCTATTGGCTGTAAGGATTTCTCTGCCTTGGATTTTCAACATAAACAGTATAATTCAAAAATGTTGCAACTGAACACAGTCATAGGAAAGCACAATTTTGCTCAGAGAATTAGTAGCATTTTTCCCCCTAGCAAGTATGCTTTTCAAACATTACATATTAGTTAACATGAAATTAAAATAGCAGGCATGGTCCTAATAGTGAAATTCCACTGTGCATCAAGGGGAGGCTCAAACGGAATTTGGAAATGGTGCTTGCTCAGGGAAACTAATTTACAATTACTGTTTCACAGGAGTTCTACAAAGAGTGGCCACTGTAACTATATACCTGCCTAGAGGGAGCAACTCACTTTTGGGCCATAATTGGCCAACTGCAAGCCTTGTGGTAGAACAAGATGCAGAGCAAAGGTGGAATCTGAGTCAGCTTAATCAAGCCAATACAGGTCAAAATCTGTCCTCTCTCACCCCCTGCCCATATATACATGCAACCCGTTGAGATCTATGAGAGCAACACATATGAGTAACGGACCAGAGGTCGGTCTTTATCAAATAGTCCAAAACCATAACAATACCATGGACCTTCTTATCCATAAACTCTTGTCTGTTGTTATAAGTCTTGAGCAAGTAGTCTTTTCTTTCTCACTGCAAGTGATACACACAAGACACTTGACTTCACTCAGGAACAGTCTTGAACTGGCACTAACAAGCACTAGTTTGTAGGGGTAGCCTGCAAAAATTTAATTCCCAAGATCTGTCAACAAGACTAAATCCAAATGGCAAAGCTTCCAAGCTTGCAACAAATAAATAGAAGAGATTCCAACATGTGGATAGAAGAATCATGTTTTTCTCCTTGCCCCCATGATCGGGGTGCCACTAGGTACTAATGCACTCTAGACACATTAAACAAGGACAATACACATAAGGAAAGAAAAGGGGAGAAACACAACACTCTTCCTTCATCCCAGGATGGGGCATTGGTTTCAGTGAGATTTTTGCTTGAATACAGAGTGCAACAGTATGCTCTTAGACAGCTTAAATGATTGAAAAATGCATCATTCATCTCTAGCAGTTAATCTTAGGACATCAGAAGGATCTCTATTGTCTTTCTTTTTCAGTTGGTTCAGTGAAATTTTTATGGTAGCTGCAGATAAATTTACTACAATAATCAGATGTTCATTGTTCAGACTACTAATCTGAGTTTGGAAACCATTTGTAATTTTCTAGGTAAGTACCTTTTTGTTTTTGATAATTTATTGCTATTATTACCGTCACTTGAAACATTCTAGGAAATGCAAGACAATTTACATATCTTAGGTAGTGTGCATGCAATAGGTCAGATTCACTTCATCTGCCATGGTAGGAGCCAGTGTATATCCTACTGCAATAGAAAGTCTACCCAGGGCCAGTTCCATATTCTGTTTGCATATCCAAATTACCCACTGAAATCAATAGAAACTTTCAAGGTTCAAGAAGGTAGGATTGGGACTTTTGTACATTTGTGAGGGATAAAATTTACAAGCAATGACAAAATTCACTGCCAAAGCACCTAGTTTTCCATATAATATAGACAGAAAAATCAAAAGCAAATGATTGCTTCTCACCTGAGCCATCAGTTTTTTGTTTATAAATTATGTCTTTAGTTGTGTCTGAAAAGAATATGGTGTCCTCCTGTGCAAAGAAGTCAATTCCAACAAAGTAGGAAGGACTCGCTGTCACTGGAATTATCACATCTTCCTGGGTAGAGAGATTGAATGGGATCCCACGCACTGCCAACTGTTATGAAAAGAGCAAAAACTGTTGCACAGCTACAAGAGAAAAAAATAGATACACATTTTAGTTATTTGAAGACATGGATGATTTTAAAAAACTCAGTGTGAAGACAACCATTTAAAAAAAAAAAAATTGCACTACTTTGAGTATAAAACAAAACAGTGGATATCAAAAAGGAAAATTAGATAAAGAAGAAAAGGAGAGAGTAAGGCTGCTTGCGCACGTTACCTGGCCCAGTGAAACTCCTGGTGCGAAATCTCCCGTCTGGGATCTTACATTTATCTCCAAACATGGGTGCAGGGGTGAAAACATCATCTGCCGGGTCCTGCAGCATTTTCGCTTATGAATGACAGAGCTGGATTTTGAGTCCTGTCATTCGTAAGAAAAAAATGTTGCAGGACACAGCTGATGACGTTTTTATCCCCGTGCCCACGTTCAGAGATAAATGTAAGATTTCCAGCCGGGAGAATCCGTGCCAGGAGTTTTCTGGGCCCGGTAATGTGGGCAAACAGTTTTAATGGGAAAAACTGTAACAGGGAAATGGTGAATGTAATTTATAAATAAAAGCAGGAAAAGAAAAATATATGGAAAAGAAAAATGGAACAAGGTGGTGATGTGACAAGGTTTTCCATTTCTAACTCTATCTTAACCGTTAAGTACCCAGTGACTCTTTACAGAAACCACTGTCTCATAAGAACATAAGAACAAAAGAAGTGCCATACTGGGTCAGACCAACGGTCCATCAAGCCCAGCATCCTGATTCCGACAGTGGTCAATCGCTGTTTCTTGGGAGATAGTCTTGGGGGACCTCAACATTCACGCTGACGCTGCACTCGGGGGAGCCAAGCAGAAGTTCATGGCTGCCATGGCAACCATGGGCCTGTCCAGAGTGTCAACGGCCCGACACATCTTGGAGGGCATACCTTGGACCTCATGTTCTGCACTGGCCTTGAAACCGGTGCTCTGTTAATGGGGGAGATAACAACTGTGCCCTTGTCATGGACGGACCATAACCTCCTACAGACCTCCCTTCTAGTGCATGTCTGCTCCCAGCAGGGTGCAGGACCCATTAGGATGGTCCACCCCCGGAGGCTGATGGACCCAGTGCGGTTTCTAGATGCTCGGGGGGAGTTACCCTCTGACCCTGATGACCATCTCATTGATGACCTTGTTGAGCTATGGAATATCTTGCTAACAGAGGCCATTGATCAAATGGCTCCCAGATGTTCGTTGCCCAGGCGGCGGCCCCACAGACCTCCTTGGTTCTCTGAGGAGCTGCAGGTCCTGAAGCTAGAAGGGCGATGGTTGGAGTGACAGTGGCGCCGCTCTCACACTGAAGCCGACAGATTGCGACATAGAGCTAGTTTACGAGTCTATGCCGTGGCTACGCGGATAGCAAAGAGGGAGTTCTTTGCTGCCCTCATAGCAGCCACAAAATCCTGTCCAGCTGAGTTGTTCCAGGTATTGCGGGGGCTGGTCAGTCCAGCCTCCCTCAACCCGGGGGTTGAGTCATCTCCCGCCCGCTGTGACCTTTTTGCAGATTTTGTGGATAAAATCACTCAGATTCATCAAGACCTCGATGCCGCACTTAATGCAGTCGAGGAGGTAGAGGTTGAAGAAGCCCCGGCTTGTCCGATTTTATGTGATCATTTTCAGTCAGTGACACCCGCTGATGTGGTGGGGGTGCTCAGGGCTGTTCAAGCCACCTCTTGTGAATTAGATCCGTGCCCGTCCTGGCTGGTTAAGAGCTGCCGGGAGACACTGGGGCCGGTCCTGGCCAGGGTGGTCAATGCCTCCCTGTGGGAGGGCAGAGTGCTGAGCTGCCTCAAGGAGGCGGTGGTGCGGCCTCTGCTCAAGAAACCATCACTTGACGCCTACTCCCCTGCCAGCTATCGGCCTGTCTCTAACATTCCCTTTTTAGGGAAGGTTACTGAATGGGTAGTGGCTCAGCAGCTCCAGGGGCATCTTGACCGCGTCGGTTATCTTGATTCTTCACAGTCTGGCTTCTGTCCGGGGGGCGGGGGGGAGAAGGGGTTCATACACTCAACCACACATTCCCACTCAGACCGGGTCTCTCCCTGCTCTGACCAGTATAATGCTGGAGTAAATGCCCGTCAGGATAGTGTTTGAGCCTGTATAGTCTCGCTGAGACTAGTCCCCTATCATCATAGGTCGCAGAGCAAGGAAAGTTGAAGCCCACAGAAGGCCCTGGTTGTCCCAAACACACGCACTTGCACTGGGAGGAAGGGAACGGAAGGGTCGTGTGTCTGGTGCGGAAAACAGGGCAAGGTCCCCAGGCAGAGGGGGTGGGGAAGGTCAGGGCACTCACGCAACAAGGGGGAAGGTTCCCACAGGGAAGGAGGAAGGGAACACCCACACACTCACCCACCACCCAACTCTCACCTTACTCGTATTCTCAGGAAACAGGAACAGGGGTCAGGATTCACTCAAGTCACACAATCACTAGAAGCACAGTCACAAATACGATACCAAGAATCACACAGCACAAATCACTTAGCTCAAGGAAACAGGGGGCCAGCTTCTCGCTTCGATTACCGGCACTGGGTGATCCCAGTGCTGGCCTTTTAAGTCTAAGTCTCCGCCCCTCGCCGTGCCTGGAGCCACGCAAAACGCCGCAGCGGCCCAGACCCTGCCCCCTTGCTCTGTGCTGCCCCCGGAAGTGTGGGCGCAGCGCTGTCTGGAGTCCCGGCTGCCTCAGCAGCCTCTGACGTTGGCGGGACCAGGGATGCCGCGGCGAGCGGCCCTGTCTGGGCAGCTGGAGCAGCCGGTGAGTGGGGAGCCCCTCGGCGCAGCAAGCGCCGCCTTCTAACACCAGGGCATGGCACTGAGATAGCACTTGTGGCCTTGGTAGATGATCTTCGCCGAGAAAAGGACCAGGGTCAATCGACCCTATTGATCCTTTTAGATCTTTTGGCAGCATTTGATACCGTTGACCACGAGATGTTGGTGATGCATCTGCGGGACAGTACAGGGGTGGGCAGGATCGTTCTTGAATGGTTCTGCTCATTCCTGACCAGAAGAACTCAGCGGGTGGTACACGGTGATTATTTTTCATCTTACCGAGACCTCCTATGTGGGGTCCCGCAGGGTTCGGTTTTGTCCCATCTCCTGCTCAACGTGTATATGCAGTCGCTCGATGAAGTGATCAGAGAGTTCGGAGTGAGATGTCATCAGTATGCGGATGACACCCAACTGTAACTTTCATTTTCAACTGACCCAGGCCCCGCTGTCTCGGTGCTTACCTAGTGTTTGGCAGCTGTGGGGGACTGGATGAGGGCTAACCAAGTGCGACTGAATCCTGACAAGACAGAGGTGATGTTAGTGGATAGGTCAGTGGAGCTGACAGCTCCATCTATTGATGGAGTCTGCCCTCCGCTGACATCCCAGGTGCAGAACCTGGGGGTGCTCCTCGATGCGCAACTCCGCCTGGATTGCCAGTTGGAGGCTGTGGCGAGGAGTGCCTTCTGCCAACTACATCTGGTGCGGTGGCTTTGCCCGCTGGCTTCGGTTCCGGACCTGGCCACGGTCATCCACGCTTTTGTAATCTCTCAATTAGACTACTGCAACGTGCTCTACGTGGGGCTACCTATGGTGATGGCTCGGAAGCTGCAGCTGATGCAGAATGCGGCGGCCCAACTCCTGGTGGGGCTGGGCCGCCGGAAGCACATTACACCAGTGCTCCGGTCTCTGCACTGGCTGCCAATAGTCTTCCGGGCCCAATTCAAAGTGTTGGTTTTAACCTATAAAGCCCTACATTGTTTGGGCCCTGCTTATCTGCGAGACCGCCTCACTCCCCGGGTCCTGGATCAGCCCCAGCGGTCAGCCGGGGGTGCGCTGCTGGAGGTCCCCCGGGTTTCCCGGGTGGCCACGCAGAGCAGGGCATTCTCGGTCGCTGTGCCGCGCCTGTGGAATTCCCTCCAGGTGGGGGTGCATTTGGCCCCAGACCTTCCGGCCTTCCAGAAGAACTGTAAAACCTGGCTGTTTCATCAGGCATTTGGTGAGGGAGAGGAGTAGGGTTGGGAGGGTGGTGGGGTGTTTGTGTTTATGTTTTTTGGGTTTTAGGCTTTATGATGTTTTAAAATGTTAAAATTGTTCTTTTATAATTTTTTATATTGCTGTTAGCCACGCTGAGCCGCTGAGGCGGGGAGAGCAGGATATACATTTTGTTAAATACAATAAATAAGTACCAGACCAACAGGTCACAATGGGCAATCCATTCCCTGTTGTTCCAACCCCCAACAGTAAGATGTTATGTCCCCAAATCCTATTTGGCTAATAGCCATTAATGGATCTATCCTCCAATAACATCCCTTTTTAAAACTAGCTACACTATTGGCCTTGACCACTTCCCCTGGCAGCAAATTCCACAAGTTAATTACGTGCTGAGTGAAAAAATACTTTTTCTTATTTGTTTTAAATCTGCTGCCAGTTAATCTCATCGAGCGCTCCCTTGTTCTAGTACCGTTAGAGAAGTAAATAACCACTCCCTATTTACATGTTCCACACCGGCACTCATGATTTTATAAACTTCTATCATATCCCCTCTCTCAGTCATCTCTTCTCCAAGCTGAAGAGCCCCAAGCTATCAAACCTCTCTTCATACAGGAATCGTTCCATATCCGTAGTCATTTTTGTTGTCCTTCTCTGTACCTTTTCTAGTTCTACTATGTCTTTGTTGAGATGGGGAGACCACAACTGAAGAGGTTATGGCTAACTAATTTCCTTTGTGACTCTTGAAAGATCACCTTTGAAAACAGAATTATGTTCTCTTTAGTGCTACACCTACATCTGGGCCAGGCACATCTAGGTCTTCTGTGACGTCTGTACAAGGAGTGTTGCTATTATGTCAGGATGTACAGAAAACAGAAGCAGCAGGTGTCAGTAGCTAATAGGAAAAAGTGTTGAACAGATTTCCACCTCCAGAATAATTAGAGAGGGTCATATTTTTCTTTTCTTTTCATGAAAATATAGCTGGCATATTTTATTTCAAAGTGTTTGGAAATCAAGATATTTTTCATTTCTTAGACCTTTCCCTATGGCTCCCAAAAATGAAATGTCTTTGTTGCTAAAAATGGAGCATAGTATAAGTTTCAGTTTTAGTACATTTCTGCTGCAATCCTTTAAGAAAAAAATGAGAAAGAATCTAGGTAAAACTTCAGAAATTTGGGGGGAAATTAACAGAAATGGAAAATTTGGTGGGGGAAGGGGGGGAATAAGTCTGAATGGAGAATACTGACCATGGTAAAAATATTTCTAATTTAAAAAAATGGGAAGTATATGTTTTGAACACCTGTTTAGGCACTTTTTCTAGACAAAACTGGGACAGGTTCCTCTCATGTCTCTCTCTCTCTCACTGCCAAGATACCTCTTCCTTAAAGTCCTATAGGTTTCAGTATTTATAACCCTCTCTTCTATTCATCTTCCTTTCAGTCATCATCATTCATTGTTAATTATTTATACAATGATTCCAGTGTTCAAAGTGCTTTACAATCTTTATAAGGCTCATTCTCGCTATGACCCTGAGAAGTAGGCCATTATTATTCCCATTTTACAGATGGACAGTTGAGGCTGAGGCCGTTTTTGCACGGAAAGGGTGGGTGGGTGGGAGGATGGGTGTGCACTGGCGGCGGG
>QEPC01003457.1:6992416-7002649 GCA_003113815.1 Sphenodon punctatus | reverse complement strand
TTTCACCAACTACGTCTGGTGAGGAGACTGTGGCTTGTTCTTTCTGGTTCAGACCTCACCATGGTCAGCTATACTTTCATCACTTCAAGGCTAGACTATTGCAATACGCTCTATGTGGAGCTGCCCTTAATGACTGTTCAAAAATTTCAGCTGGTGTAGAATTTGGTGGCCTGGCTTCTTTTGGGAATAGGTTGCCGGGAGCACATTACCCCAGTGTGCTGGAGTCTGTATTGGCTGCCTATAGCTTTCCAGGCACAATTCAAGGTGCTGGATTTGACCTTTAAAGCCCTAAATGGCCTAGGCCCCACAAATCTGAAAGATCACCTATCCTGCCATGGTCCCTGCAGTCAGTCAGGAACACCCTCGGCAGGTTCCACATATTACTCTTTCTATGAAGTGAGGGTGCACAGGGAGGCATTCTCAGTCCCTGCCCCAGTGCTGTGGAACTCCCTTCCCCCAGAGGATCACTTGAGCCCAAGTCTGAGTATCTTCCAGAGGTAGTGCAAAATGTTTTTCTTTGGCAAGGCATTTGGCAGGCAGAGATAGGGACTGGGGTTGGTTGGGGGGGGTTGTGTGTAGTTGTGGATTGGGAGCAAGGGGTTAGGGAAGTTTGGGGAGGGAGATTTTAAGGGTAGGGTTTCTAGGAAGAGGATTCTAGGCTTTATATGTTTTTAGGGTTTTTTATTGATTGTAAGCCACCGTGAGCCATTATGGGAAGGATGGCATATAGGTCTGAATATATTAATGAATGAATGAATGAATGAATTAATTAATTAATTAATTAATTAATTAATTAATTAATTAAATAAATAAATAAATAAATACTATCAAACTACACCATTTCACATGTAAAAAAAGCACACTTTAAACCTTAAAAGCAAGACACTTTCTGCTGAAAGACGTAATGCGTTTTCATCTCAGAAAAAGTGGGATTGTCCTAAGAACTTGCATTCCTGTTTATACGGGGCAGTGAAATGGCCTTGAACAGCTCAGATAAAAAAAGCAAAACAAAGATACCAGCTTTAATTTTATTTGAAGAAATTCTCTGTTGCCCTGATTGGAGGGATGGAAATAAGACAGCTTCTATGAACTATAGAAACAGTGGTTAATTCTAAGATGGTATTTTAGAGGCTGCAACTATTCTTTGTTCCATATAACAAGCACCTAAGACATCACTTTTGGTAAATATTGAGAAATACTGACTTTTAGTAGCTGTTACTGCCATCTGTGATTAGGTTTAAAGCACAATCAAAGAGACAAGAAATGTGAAGATTTAGTTTCCACTGGGAAGCATGAGATCTAAGAAGTGCATGTTTCAAGCAATTGCAAGAAAATAAAGCAAGGAAGAGACCCAAAGAAAATTAAAGTGCCCAAAAATATTTAAAACGTATGCCACCACGAAAACGTACTATGGCAGCAAGGACTAAAAGACAATATGAGTGAAGATGTGCAAATAGGAAAGGCAAGGAATAAAAGGCATAAAATAAGAGGCAGAAATAGAGGAATTTTAACCTTTCCTATGTCACACTGACAGATCATGTAGATCATGGTGTGCCATAAAAATTCAAACAGTATTTTAATTTGGTTCTCTAAGACAGATCGTCATTTGAACAAGGTATCATACATTAATTGGCCCATAAATGTAAAGGAGTAGAATTCCCTCTTACCGTTGAAGCCCATCATATGTGACAGTTTCAATGTAATCAAACCGGCTGTCAACCCAGTAAAGTCTCTTCGAGACAATATCCAAAGTTATTCCAGCTGGCCAGCCTAATTTTGTTTTTATCAAATCTTGACGGTTTGTGCCATCCATGAAGGCTCTTTCGACTTTAGGATCACCAGAAAGACTATCCCAGTCTGAGAAAAATAAATAACTATAAAAGAAAAAAGATTAAAAGGTCCCATGTTTCCTTAAATTAAGTTTCATATGGAATTCAATTTTCCAACTTGTTTAGTCATTTAAAATAACATGTTTTATAATTAGAGACGGACGCTTCTCAGGAGCTCAATCTACCAGGAGGGTGCAGGGCTGGGCGCTTGGATGCAAGGGATTTGCATGCGCTGTGTGGGCTGGCTGGATCCCAACTGGATGCCACACCTGCACAACCAGATGTGGAGCTGTCTAGAGCTGAAACAAATATTTTCAGCCCCTTCCCTCAGCTGGACTAGGAGCTTCATGCTTCTGAGTGGAATGTCATCCCACTCACAGAGCCTGTACATCTGCCCAGTAATATGAACCCAGCAATACATCGGGATAGGGGCTCTCCACCATAAAGAGCATGAAAGTTTACACAGGAAGTACAATTTTTTTTGTGTCCCACACGTTTACTGCGGCCTCGACATCCGTAGCTTGGTAGGTCCCAGAAAGCAGCAGCAGCAGTAGCAGCAGCAGCAGTGTGAGTCGTGGCAGGGCCACACCACTAATTCGCTGTCACAAAGGGTGTTATAGATTTGTGTTAACAAATCGTGATTTATACAGATGCATAATACAATGTACGAATACCACATGCTGCGCTGTTTGCTATGGCAGTACTGTGGAACATTGCTGCCACTGAAAGAGACAGGAGTTGTGGACATGCATCACAGGTACAATTTATTCCTAAGAATTTGTGTTGCATTGTAGACTGCTAATCTCTTATCACATGGGATACTTTTGGTAGGGAACCACAGCTATTATCAGACATTATGATAGGTGCAGGCTCAGGTTTGCCAACACGGGTTGCCAACACATTGAACATTAGTGCAAGCTCCAAGAGTCAGATAGAAAATGAAGCCAGGGGTGCTTAAGAGGTTTCTCAGGATGGGAGAAGGAAAAGTTAAGGCTAGATCATGGATCTATGCCATGGATCCATCCCATATCCATAATTCTCTCTTCTCGCTTCCTCTGAGCTCAGTCTTTCAGTGGTTCCATGAAGGAACTGGATCCAAGGGCCAGATCCAGGGACAGGGAAGGGGCCAAATAAAAACTAGCCGTGGGCTGCATTTGGTCCTTGAGTCTGAGGTGTTCCCCACCCCTGGACTTTACTATTATTTACTGAACTGCAGTAGACACCCAAGAGCCCAGACTTTGCAAATTTGGATACTTCTGAATTCACAAGACTTGCAGGACCTAGTAAAGTAGGGTTACCAGAATGTCCAGATTTGGAGTGCAGAGTGCTCCTCAGGCTGGGCTTGGCACTGCTGTGGATGGGCAAGAAGGTTGCTGCTGCTGCTGCTGCTGCTCAGCAGTAAGAGTGCTTTGCCACCAATTGGCTTCTGCTTCTTTGGCCTGGTGATAAAGTGGCTACAACAGCTGATCAGTGGCAAAACATTTTCATTCCTGAACAGCTGACTGGGTGCAGTAGCAGTTGATCAGTGGCAAAACATTGTCACTGTCAAACAACCTATTAAAAGGCAACAAAGGGTAATTTCAGATGTGAAGGGCCCTTCGGCCCGCCACGCTGAACCACGGTCCGGGATCCATTTCGGATCCTGGACTGGAATCTGTCTGGCCGTCCTTTAGACGTGCCGGCAGATTCCTACAGGGAATCGGGGAGGGGGTGGGGCTGCGTGGTACAACATGTGGCCGCATAGCCCTGCCCCCCCTGCGCTCCCCGGGCCGGCCGGCCTCTGGGAGACAGGCGGGCGCAGCAGCCAGTCTGGCCGCTGCGCCCAATCCTGCATTGTGGTCTGAGCCACAATCCGGAATCAGTCAAAGTAACATACGGTACTTTTGGCCGATTCTGGATCGTGGTCCAGCTAACCACGATTCTGGACCTCTGGGCCGCCGGAGGTCCAGAATCGTGGTCAAAATGATTCCCGCCGGAGGTTCACCGTGGTGAACATCTGGCGGAAATCATTCAGACATTACGGGACTTTTGGTCACCACAGGGGTTTCACTGTGGTTGACCATGTCTCGTAACGTCTGAAATTACCCAAAGAAACCCTACCTCATCTACCCACAGCCGCCCTAGCCCCAGCTACAGAGACCCATCCTCATTTTCAGACACCTGCAACACCAGACACTTTAGAATTCCCTCAAGGCATCTAGATTTGAGAATTCTGAGCCAAAAACACAATGAACAGAGTCTGTGGAAAGAGGGTGTGAAGTAACTTTACTAACTGAATGGGATTACTAAACTGGTATTTGATTATAGCACTGAGATTAACACCCTTAACCTTTGTCTAGTCCATTAAACACTAGATTAGGGTCTCTGCTTTATGTTTACTATAGAATTGTGGGTTGTTGCTTATTGATTTTCCCTCCCACTTTGGAAACTAGTACAAGCTCCAAGAATTGCATAGAAGTTGGGGAATGGGGGTGCATAAGAGGTGCGTTCAAACAAGAGGAGAGTCCAGATCATGGACCTGTGCCATGGATCTGTCTCCTTTCCTTGAGTTCATACCCTCATCTCTGCTCTCTTACCCTGAGCTTGGTCTTTCAGTGCTTGGGGGTAGGAACTGGATCCAGGGTTAGATCCAGAAACTGGAAAAGAACCAAATAAAAACTAACTGTATTTGGCCCCCAGGCCTGAGCTTCCCCACCCCTGCCTGATAGTTATTGCGCTTCTGTATAGAAGTGGAGGGATGTCTTCACCTTCATCACTTACCCAACAGTTGGGTCGAGTGCTATTCCTCTAGGGTTGCCCAGATTTTCAGCAATAAGAGTTACACGTTTAGTTCCGTCCAGGTTTACCATATCTATTCTGTTGACGCTGGTCTCCACTATATAAAGTTTATTATTAATCCAGTCCACAGCTAGATTTTCGGGCGTGTCAACTGAAACATTTAAAACTTCATAGATACCTGAGCCATCAATACCAACAGAAAAAACCTAAAAAATAAAACAAGTATTAATTCAAATTGGTATTCTATTAGTCATATGAATGACTCAGATGGTAGCTGTATTAAGCAGGACAACTATATGACTGACCAGACAGATACAAGGCACAATTCTGCAATCAGATACACTCATGTAACCCCACTGAAACTAACACAAAACAAATGATTGCCTTTTGGTCACAGTCTTACAATCACTTACTCTTGAGTAGTTCTACTAACTGCAGTGGGACTACTCATGAATAATTTGGTCCAAGATTGAGGCTTACAACTTTCATCACAGCAAAAATAGCAACGTATTTGGATGAAGGTTATGAAGTATTTGGTGAAATCATTGGCTACCAACAGTGTACTTCTTAGTGAAGTCCTGATTGACAGCTAAAATAAATGAAAATAGGACGGTGAACTCTAATGGAACCAGCTAAGGTGGATGGGGAGCTATAGGAAGGCACTGCTTATCTAAGGCAGGGAAAAGAGGGGCAGCTTTCTACTTTTTTTTTTTTTTTTACTCCTAACAGTGTGACACTTAAGGAAAAAAGGCATTTAAATTTTTCATGTGAGCACATAGTTACAGGTCAGTGAAGTATATCCACAGTTGTTTTTACTACTAATGATTCAAAAAAGAAATTAACTTTCTTTTAATAATAGTAACATTCATTATTAAACATAAAACCTAAATCAAAACAATGTTAGACTGCACCATAAATTAATATTCACAAGAAAACTTTGATCTGAAATCGTTGCATGATCCAGGTACAGCTGATTATATGAGCCATTTGATCATCAGCCCCATTGTTCTAAACACATTGGCAGAGGAAATTGTGAGATACATTCCAAATGAAAACTAGACGAGATAAGGAATACTTTGGAGGTAGCACTCTGTTTTATTAGTTTTGCACCTTGGCTTGATAGTTGTGTAGAGTACGTACTGAGCTTTTTGGGGTGAAAACAGACACGATGCGGGCCCAGTATGGCCCACCTGGTCCGAGGAACCACCTGCACATCTATTCCCTGGCTGCCCAATCTTAGCTCGGGACTGCCAGAGGCCGGGT
Organism: Sphenodon punctatus; assembly: GCA_003113815.1. NCBI lineage: Eukaryota > Metazoa > Chordata > Lepidosauria > Sphenodontia > Sphenodontidae > Sphenodon > Sphenodon punctatus. The sequence goes on along the minus strand of QEPC01003457.1, from coordinate 6,996,779 downwards.
AGGCAACTAGTCCAGCATGTGTCCCCTGGATGATCTCAGGTGCACATCCCAGGCTAAGGGCCACCCATGTGGGCCAACACGGGGCACAGCGGGCCAACAGTCTGTTTGGCCCCACCATCCCAGCCGCAGGACAGGGGTTCCCATGGCTGTGTGCCCCATCATGGAGGGAGACAGGGCACTGGAGGCAGGGCGGGGATGACCACCCACACATCTACTGCGCCCCCTCTACCCAGGACAGCTCTCCAGCCACAGGCATGTATGATTGGTGCCCCTACCTGACCCAAAGAGTGGTGGCTGCTGGGCTAGGGAGCTGCCTCTCCACTAACGTGTCTGTTTTCACCAATTGTTCATCTAAGAATGGGACAATATTTGTTACATTGCTACATGTATGTGAAATTTACCTATATCAAAATGCATTACTACTAATAAGAATAGTAATAACAGTAAAACTAGTAGAAGCAGTAGATGTTGTAGTTATTGTTGTACACTTAAAGGTTTTAGTCAGGTCTGGAGGCGCATTGTACTCAGAGCTATTCAAATAAATAGAGACAAACCCTGCCCAAAGAGCCATCTATGGAGTTCTTTATGCCCACTGAATTGTACAGCGGTGACATCTATAGAAGTCAACTGAAAAAGTCTAATAAAAAAGTGTAACTACTACATAAATCTAGCAACCAAGACAAAACCTGATCCTCCTCCATGTCCGTGAATTATGAAGTGGAATGTGTGATGGAAGTGGACCTGGGGTAAACACCACCTCAGTTGCACCAAATTTTGCTCTGTGCAAAATTCAGTCCCCTGAATTGCTTCATATGGGAGTCAGTAAGTAAAAGGATACTGAGGGCTGGGAGAGGGCTGGAGCATTCAGTGGTTTCTTCTGTTTCTCCCAGGACCATCTGCAGGGAATACATTTAAGTGTCCAAAAAAGCTTTGGTTTTGACCGTATGTTCTTTGCTAATGGTCTGAGTTTGGAGAAATGTAGTACAAATTTGAGTAATGTTTAATACAAATCTCAGATGAGTGATAAGATTATAATCTCAAAAATATACAATATAGAGGTACCAGCTTATCCTCATTTGCCTACTTAACTTGCCCTACAAAAAGGATAGATTTTCTGAACTATAACTTGTATTCTTTTTAATATGCTTGGACAAGGGTAAGAGAGAGAGAGAAGCAGGAACCCTTTGTGGCTTTAATGTGTATTCCAAACTTGTTTTCAAGTATTTCTGGTATTCTAAGTTAAAACTGAACCCATCTCCCCTTTTCAAAAAAATTAAAAAAAAGAAGTGTAACAAAATATTGGCCCATTACACAAAATACTGTCAATATTTGTTACTCAAGGCTCAATTATTGTCCCATTTGGAATACATTGGAGAAATCTGATTTTTATCATCCTGGAAAACACAGCACTTTTACATTTTAAGCGATCAAGTTTCAAAAAATTACTAAGAAAAATTCATCCAGTTTTGAAAGAATGCCTTCTATTTCTTTTAATTAGGCTTTTGGACTCCATTTCGAATAAAATTAAGAGTTGCTCAAGACAGCACCATATAAAAGCACACATTGTTCAACATATCACATGTAACAGTACAGCTTGGAAAATGTGGTGATTAATATAAAATATCTCAAGGGCCTTTTTTGTTAGAAAACAAAGATACAGCCTGCATCTGCTCACAAAAATGAAGATCTTTCAGCACATTCTGCTCCCAGATCCCTTTACTTTAAAAAAAACATATTATTTTGCTTGAAATTTCTACCTACCTTATCTTGCACTGTGTCTGTCCAAAATATTCTACGTAGGTAAAAGTGAAAGTCCACACCAACTGCCACTCCACGGTTCTGGGACTGCACCAAGGTACGAAAACTCCTTACATGGATGTCTCCAATCAGCAAGTCACGACCATTAGAAAAAATAATTGATGCAACACCAGCTGAAAGTGGAAGTAACAACAGTGTTTACTACCATGTTCAGTAGCACCATATACATCCGTTATTTTGTAAATTGATATTAATTAATTTACAAACTACCAACAATATACACACACACACCTAACAGCTATCAGTGGTAATTATACAAGTGCCCATATGCATATCCATTTCTGAGGCATACCTAATGCCTTTACTTCTAAAACTCTAGCAATCTAACATTCATTCTGTTCGGGTGATGAGGTAGCACCACAGCAATGGAGAAACCAGGATAGTTGACAGGGCAAGAATCCACTGACATAGACGTGTATTGGGGTTTAAACAAGGCCACAGCTTTATTAACCGGAGGAATATCTGGAGATCCCCGCGCTATATGCCCACCCAGGAGGCAGGAACCCAAGGAAAAAACAATCTGACATAGTTCCACAGAGGTAAGTGAACTTCTGCTCACCCCTTACCACCACTGGTCACAATCTCACTGTTGCAATTACCATGCGGTTGAGAGGTTATAGTAACCTGATGCCCATATCTAGTTTTAAGGCCCTAGACAGCACCTGTCCCATTGCCCCGCACAAATTAGCACCAGTCCCCTTCTGTCTCCAGTCCCCTTCCTTCCCTCCTTTCAAAAGCAGAGAATCAGAGCAAACAGCAGGGCAGAGGGGTAAGAGTGTCAGTTGTGACTCTGGGAGTCCTGGGTGGGCTAAAGATAGGGAAACCTGGTGCTCACTCACATTACAGACTGCTTGAGACTTCCAGACTCAGAACTGACAGGATTTCTCACTCTCACTCACTCAGACAGAGGGCACATTCTATCTGGTTATCAGCGTGTGTCAGCATGTCTAGAGTGCTGGAAATGAAGAGAACTGATGTTCCCTAAAGCCCAGTCTGCCTGAAATGTATTTACTACAGGATTTTAACCACATGCTGCCAAGAAATCATTAATACATTCAAAGATTCTCATAATTTAACCAAGTGGGTATAACAATGGGTAATTTCAGACGTGACAGGCCCAGAGGCTCGCCACCCTGAACCACGGACCGGGATCCGTTTCGGATCCCGGTCAGGAATCAGGCCGGCCGTCCTTTAGACATGCTGGCCTGATTCTGGAAGGAGATCAGGGAGGGGGCAGGGCTGCATGGCGCAACGTGCAGCTGCAAAGCCCCCCCACGCTCCCCCGGCCACCCACCCTCCAGGAGACGGGCGGGCGCAGCGGCCAATCCGGCCGCTGCACCCAATCCTGTCCTGTGGTCGGGACCACGATCCGGGCCGGCTGAAGGTAACAGACGTTACTTTCAGCTGATCCCAGATCATGGCCACCGTGATCATGGTTGGGTCCTGATCCCACCATGATTCTGGACCTCTGGGCAGCCAGAGGTCCAGAATCGTGGTCTTTGTGATTCCCGCCAGAGGTTCACTGGGGTGAACCTCTGGCGGAACGCACAACAGATGTTACGGGACAAACGGCCACCTCAGGGAATTCACTGTGGTTGACAGTGGTCTCGTAATGTCTGAAATTGCCTGATATTAGGGTTCAAAATTCTGTTTATCCAGATGGAGAAGCAATACATCCCCATTAGATCTGGGGCTGGGGAACACAAGTTAATTCAACTTATCCAGGAGTTCAAGTTATGCAAGTTCTATTTAAGTGGATTCCACTGTAATTATAGCAAGATCTGAATTATGTGTCACTTACATGAGGTATTGGCTCTACAGTGGCGATGATGTTCCAGAAAATACCCTTCCACACAGTGGCACTGGTGATGGCCGACACGGTCTTCACACAGCTGGTCACACACACCCCACATCTTACAATCATCAAAATCTGTTAAATGGACAAGGAAAATTTATAAGCACTGTCAAACTTTGGAGTGCTAGAAAATATATACACCATTTGTTTACTTTTATCTGCTTCGCTGGTACATGTCACTAGTTATAGGTGGTTTCCTTTTCAAAATGTATACTTCTGTTTCCTTTTTCTTGAAAAGAAAAGCAATCAGGGCCTGAGCCTAACCTATATACCTACCTGCGGGACTGCCTCACTCCCCAGGTTCTGGGACAGCCGTTTCAGTCGGTCGGGGATGCCCTTTTGGAGGTCCCGCGTTCAGCAGGGGGCCACATTGGAGAGGGCATTCTCGGTCGCCACACCCCAGTTTTTATTTATTTTTATTTATTTTACAAATTTATACCCCGCCCCTCCTGCAACACAGCTCGGGGCGGCTTCCAACAATAAAACAATAAAATACAATAAAATTAATTTAAAACAATCAAATATTAAATATTAAATATTAAAACAGGGCTAGACAGGTAAAACAAATGGGTAGGGGACTAAAATCCTCCCTCCCCACCCTCCCTCCCAAAGGCCTGGGCAAACAGCCAGGTCTTACAGTTCCGCCGAAATGTTAAAAGGCTTGGGGCCAGGCGAGCTTCCTCCGGAAGG
>QEPC01003457.1:6976910-6992316 GCA_003113815.1 Sphenodon punctatus | reverse complement strand
TATGCAATAGCAAGAAATTGGAAGGGAGATATAAAGCCCTTGAAACAAGACTGGGAAAAAAGAATGTGGAATAATATAGTTATGGAAAAGACTCTGGCAGAGTTAAATGGAACGGTACAAGAATTTATGAATAAGTGGGCGGAAATATATAAAGTATTAAGTGAAGATCACTCCAATCAAAAGAAAAACCAACAATTGACATTATGAACAGACGAAGCACAAACACCACAGAAGAAGGAAACCCTGAGAACTTTGAAAATAATGGACAACATGAATAACAATATTTGATTTATTTGGTTGATTATGATGTAAAATGCGATACTGGGGGGGTGGGGGGGTAAATATTGATACAAAAATGATAAAGGAAATTGGTCCTTTGTTTGTACATATGTTAAAGGAAATAATAAAACACTTGAAAAAAAAATTTTTTAAAAAAAAAAGTTGTGTTGTATATTTTATTCTATGTTTTTATTTCGTACGCCGCCCCAAGCTGCCTTTGGCAGGAGGGGGCAGGATACAAAATTGTATAATCCAGGTACATTGCTGATGCTATATAAATGCTAATAATAATAATAATTAATAACAACTACTGCAGGTTTCATAAAGACACCATAGTTATGATCAGCTCATTACCTTCCAAGAGCACAGATCCCTGCGCATGGGGTGGACCAGTTAGGCTGGTCCTGATGGAGCCGATGGCATTCCAGAACCCTCTATTTCCCACAATGCAAAGAGAATGGAGGAATACTTTTGTGATAAGGTATATCATGTTCTGGAAGTAACATGGAACAAGGAGTGGAGGAGGGAGTCCCTACTTTGGGACTGTCTGATTGCACCTGTGTGGTCAGCAAGAGGAAAAAAATGATAAACAGGAAATGATGTATTGGGGATTGAAGCTTGCTCCAGATTAATTGAATCAAAAACACCACTGCTACTTGATAGAGTCAGCTCCTTGAAAGCAAACCCTTTACACCAAGTGACAGAGAACACAGGGTCATCAAGGAACAAAGAAAGCTTAATGGAATTCACACAGCACTCAGAATGTGGGTTTGTTTGCACCACTTCCACTCTACAGGCGTGTTAGATGAGTGATATGTTGTGTTGATTCATACAACAAAACAATTACAGATTGGCTATTCATTCTTATTTCTCCACCCCAATACTTAGGCCCCCCAAAATGTCTATACAAAATTGCTAGGATTTGCTTCACTCAATTGTAATGAAGACATGGAACTCTCATTCTGAATTGCCCAAGAATAAAGATCTGACTGTGGTCTCATGTCCTCCTGTTTGCAAAATGGTACAGCCCACTAGAGGATGCTCACATCTCTTTTAAAAGGAGTTCAGTATTCAACAGGATGGGACTTCCTGAGGTTAGAGAACAGTCAGGGAGATTACATCAAACCAGTATGGCAGAACTAAAGCCAGGGTACACAGTAAGTAGAGGGGTTTTTTAAGTAACTAACTCCAATATCAATTGGATCAAAATATTTTGGTGGCTTGTACATAAAATAAGCATCCTTTAAATATTGTTTATCATAAAAATGTCTGTTCTTTAGATGAAACATGAAGATAAATGAGAAAAAAATATCATTGCAAGCGTCATCATTAGCAGCACAGAGGAGAGGGTCTTACATGTGCAAAAATCTGAATACACTAGTGATGGGTAAATCACAGCTCTCCAGGAACTCTGTAGTGGTTCTCTGAAGAAATGGCTCCCTGGCGTCGGGGTGCCCATGTGGCTCTCAGTTCTGCTTCCTATGCACCACCTAGCACTGGGCACTCACCTCTCCTACCTCCTCTGCATACCATCAGGGGCTGACCAGTGCTGGGTGCTTGCAGCAACAGCAGCAATGCTAGGAGGTGCCTACTGGTGTGGGGATGAGGCAAGAAAAGTGAGCACTCAGCACAGGAGAGGCAAGCAGCATCCATGGTTGTGCATTAGTGGAAGAGGTGAGCGGCAAAAGAGAGGTGGTAATGGGCTGAGGTGGAGCAGCAGCCCCAGGACAGTGAGCATGTGTGTACGTGAATGTGTGCGAGTGCTTCTCTGAGACTGGGGCTACCGTTGTCGCCTAAATGGAGGTGACGGCACCTTTGCCACGTCCCCCCACTCCCCAGTAGGAAAGAGCGCGGCAGCTACCTCCGCTGTCAAAACCTCCTCAGCCAGCCCGGCTGCGTTGCAGCACAGGGTGGGCTGGGCGAAAGGTTGTTTTTTTTACTTCCAGGTGTCCCCACTGCGTGGCCATGCAACGGAAAGGGGGACGGGGGTCACGTGGGTGGCATCCAATCCTCGCTAGGAGGGCTGGTCCTGGCGCACCCACGTGGAAGACGCCATTCCTGAGCAGCGAGAGGAGGAGAAAGTCCACCCACCCTCAGATACTGTGGGTTTTTTGACTGGTTGTTGTTAGGCGACCAAGAAGGAATTTTGGGGCCCATTAGGGGACCGCTAGTTTCGCCTTCTTCACAGTATGTCGACTAGGTTAAATAGGTCGATTGGCATTTATATGAGCAAGCAATTGGACTTAGTAGATAATTGGCAATGTTTAATTGGCTAACGAATTTAAGTTGTTGATTCGATTAATCCAGGATTATGTGGGGATACCCGGATGAAAGAGTTTGTTTGCAATCTGTATTGAATTCGTTCGAATTGTTCGAGTTATGTTTGGAGGTTTCTTAAGGAGTATTGGACATACAGGGAATCCATTTGTCACACTCTTGGCAGGGGTCCAGTATGCTGTTTTGACAGGCAGGGTTTTGAATATGTGTAAATAGGAGTCATCTCCTTATGGGATGGGGCAGCCAGGCCTGGTGTAATGCAGGGACGGCATGCACCTGACCTGGCAGCCCTGGGATTGGGTGGATACTGTTGTGGTAAGTACACATACTGTCCTACACCTCGTGCACACCTGATCCTTACTCCTGCCCGCATAGGGCATGTCCCCTTCGGCCTTTGCCAGAGTGCTGATCAAAGGGGAGACGTGGTTGGGGAAGTTAGGGCTGTAGCCGGAGGGTACATCCAGGACAGTACGTTGTCAACATTTTGCCAAGCAAGTGGCTTGTTGCATACTGAACCCAAATTGCCTAGTGCAATTCCCAGCGGCCTAGATTATGTTTCAATAAAGAGTGCGGCCAGTTTATATCCAAACTACTGTCTCCGTGTCTCATTCTGGGGTGCACCAACAATCTGTGTATGACTCTGGTATTTTCAGATATGACGCTACCATGGGTGGCCACGCTGTGCCCAGGTGTGGCCACCCATGGTGGTGTCACATTTGTTCCCACCCACCAGGTGTTTACCGCAGGTGGGAACAAAGAATTCCTGGACCATGGCAGGATTAACTCTGGGTTGTGACCTGGGCTCCCTGCCAACTCACAATCTGGAGTTAGCCCTGCCACAGTCCAGGGAAGCCATCCCCGCACCGGGGTACAGCAGGCTGCACGTCACCCCTGCCTTCTCCCTGTCCCGGGCCCCCTCCCCAGCCCCAGGCATGTTTGTTCAGTGGCGGGGCCAGATCCTGCCCGGGGTCAGGGCTCTCACCCCAGTCAGAATCAAAGCATGGCAGTGAGTAGCGCTGTCACGTTTGAAAATACCCATTGTGCAAATGTGACTATGTGAAGGATGGAGCAACACTGGATGGTGGCTCTTGGCCATATGAAGATCTCAATGTGTGGCTCTTTGGTTTGGAAACTTTGCCCACCCCTGGAATACACTGATACTAGCTAAAGAGAGAAAGAAACAAGCATGTTTCTATGAGATTCTACAGGTCTACTGACATGAACAATACACTACAATAAATAAACCCATGAAAATCTGTTTTTAATGTGTAATAATAATAATCATATGCTTCTTCCTTCAATCTGATCAGCTTCATTAATTAGTGCCTTGACTAAGAGAGGATTTTCCAGAATTTAATCACTATTAGTGGGTGTTTTTACACACACATTTCTCCTGGATGTTTGCTGTTACATCCTGAACTTTCTGTGTGTCTAAATCACTCACCCAGATCTTAAACATCCGGCTCTTTGAACTTCTGCATAAAACTTCTCCCATAACTTTTGTGTGTAAGAGGTTCTCCTGGTAAACTGCTTTGCTCCAGGCAGCTGTGGTCACTTGGTTTCCATGGCCGCCTGTCACATTTACAGCTGCAGCTACTTTAGGCTGCCTTAGAGCAGAGTTTGTGTGAAGAATGCATCCAGGAACTGCATCAGGGCTCTGTGTGTGTGTGTGTGTGTGTGTGTGTGAGAGAGAGAGAGAGAGAGAGAGAGAGAAAATGCATCTGGAACTTACTTGTGAACTTGTAAACCCAGAAGATTGAAACATCCGGAACTTTAACGTGTGTGTAAAAATGCCCATTGTGTTCCTTATTCTACATACAGCACGCACGTCTATGGAAGAGAAGCTACCATCTTTGAAAGATGAATTGTGAGAGAAAGAGCTATTTTGTCAGAGAGAAGATGCTGAGTTGCCAAATTAAACCTAGAAGAGGCAATAGGAGGAATACTTTAAAAAGTAGATATTCTTAAAAGTTTTTAAAGTATTCCTATTGCCTCTTGCACTTCAGTTCCACAAACTGCAGCTAAGGAAGTAGAGTGAAATTCATGATGGATGAGGTAGGCAGCGGAAGATATGGGGTGATTTGAAGACTGCAACAAATTTTGGAGTCTGTGGCCACAATCCCAAGCGGGATTTGCATGGGACCTGCGCAGGTCCCGAATGGCACAATGCAATCCCTATGGAGATACGTGTGGTTTGCACACACGATGCGCTCAGTGTGCGCAGGGCATGGGATCGCCCCCTATGTGAGAGAAGTCAAGAGGAAAGAAATAACATGTGATTGTATCAATGACTCTAGCAGGCTGCACAAAAGGATTCAGATCACGGGATCAAGTACACAGATCTGAACTCTCTCACATCAAGAATTCCATATTTATATTACAAAAAATTCAGATTTTCTCAACCAACAAAATTAATCTATATAGTCAGAGAGAAAGCTAAACTTCAGTGTCATCTCACAATGATAAAAAATGCCAGCTTAACACTTCCCTGGATATTGTTGTGTAAGACTGTCTTACTTAGTGCACGCTCATCAACAGAGAAATCACTTAAGACTTTCTCTACACTTTAAAGGAGATAGAAATCTATTAAGTCTGCCTTTTAAAGAACTTAGAAGGCTCTATGTGGAAACAGTAATTGCTCGATCTAATCTATATTTTCATGAACATTGAGACCCAGAGACCCTTCCTATTGATGTTCATGAGAATCAACTTGCTGAGTTTACAAGTTTTGACTTTTCTGTTGGTAAAATGCAAATGTGTTTAGAAAAAGTTCATACGACTGTGTTCTAGAAGTAAACCTCTATCTCTTGTAGAGTCATTACTGGAAGACATTTTTAATCTAATTGGTGGTAAAAAGATCAGGCAGTCGAAAGAAAGCTAGGCCTCTTGCATTTAAAAGAGATGCCAAAGAGAAGGCAGCAAATTTACGTACGTCACCTTCTGCAGGTAAAGAGAAATGCCCAGCTTACAACAACAGCAGCCTAACTTCTAGTATCCTTTTAAACCGGGGGGAATTAATCTAAGGAGCTTTAAAATAATTGTCTTTCACATCATGGGATCTAAAAAAATTCCTTTATTTCCTCTGAATACATTCTAATATGTGAAACATATATATTCTAATACTCTAATATTACAATATATTCTAATATTGTAAAACATTTAACAATATTTTATTCAGTAGTTGCCAAAATAACTATGAGCCCTGAATGATTTCTGCTCTCTCACCTTGATACAAACAACTTGGCCCCATAAACTCAAGTTGTCACTTATAACAGGAGCAACCAACAGATTACTGGCACTAATTTGGACTTGGCTTTTGGCATTAAAAGCTTAAACTCCTCCACTTTGAAAGCTGCAAGGACAATTGAAATTGGATTACTTTGTTGGAAAATGGTTTTTCAGCTGCTAGCTGAGTGAAACAGAAGGGTTAGTGAACACAGAAAAAAATGCGAGCTCTCACAGTCTTGTTATTACAGCTTCCAGCTTTACTACTAGTTGCAACTTGATGGATATGAAATACTTTCCAGGATGCCTTTCTTGGTAGTGATGAGAAGTTGCTCTCAATTTTGCTGTTTCAACTCTTTAGCATTTGCTTAAAATATTACCTATACACAATAAGAAACAAGTACAGGTAACATGGGAACAAAAATAAACTATGGGTTTTAGAAATAAATATTTCCCTTGATGTCTACAGCACTGGTTCCCCAAAGGTTTGCCTGTACAACTCCATTTTGAGACTTGGGCCCTGATCAAAGGTTGCATGTACATCATCTGTATCAAGCATGCATCACATGCACGGCGGTGCACACAGTGCACAACAGATATGTGCCATCCACACACAATGGGAAGACCAAGTGCCTTCAATATGTGCTTGCTTGCACTAAATGCAATTCCATGACCCCAACCAGAAACAAAGACAATTCGGATCACAACCCCATACACAGATGATGCAATGGCTCTTTGGGGTCCCCCGACCCACAGTTTAGAAACATCTGGTCTATAACTTAATCCATCCAGCATTAGGCTAGTAAAAGCTCAAATCTAAAAAGACAATTATACTTTACCCAATAGCTAACCTGCCAATCCCTCAGTTTCACGTCTAAACAATAATGAAATTATATTATCCTTATATACACTCTGCATTCAGTGACTCTGAAGTTCAGGAGGCAGCTTCGCTTTTACTATGTGGAAGATAATACCACTGGGACTTCTCTAGGTTCTGAATATCACCCTCATGGAAGGTTTGTCTCCACATATATATTTGCATATAAATCACAACATGCTTGGCAAACTTTCAGTGCAACTTTGAGGCACTTGGTTTATACAACATTCAACGGAAGCAAGAGAAGAGCCACTGGCAATGCTTCAGGTCAAAGAGTGGTCACCAATTTGTTTCCTGAATCAGAATTATAAAAATGGGCTCCCTAAGCTTGCATTTCCTTAAAAGAAGGACCCTACCACCACCTTATAACCTACATTCAGCACTGGATTCGCAACTGTATAAGCAATCTATAGACCTCATTGGGGCCGATTCCATGCCCCGTGCATGCGGTGCGCAAAAACCACACGCATGTCCATTGAGAGCACATAGTGCTGCGCAGAAACTGCACAGGACCCACACGGATCTCATGCGAATCCCACTTGGGATTGTAACCATTGTCCTCAAATTTATCTTGGCATTATTTTTATCTATTTATTTATTTTTCCAATTTTACCCTGCCCTTCCTGAATGGCTCAGGCGGCTTACAAACATATAAAACAGCATATAAAACAGCAGAAAAACCCCAACCTCCCCACCAACCTTTTCCATCACCCTCTCCAACCCCACCCCACCCTACACCACCTTCACCCTAAAACCCTCTCTCAACTGTCAACCCCTCCCAAAACCACCCAACCAGACCCTATTCCCCCCTTCCACACCAAACGCTTTTTTAAACAAAAACTTTTTGCACCAACCCGAGAAGATGCTTAGGCCCAGGCTCAGACAAACCTCCAGAGGAAGGGAGTTCCACAAAACTGGGGCAGTGACCGAGAATGCCCTCCCACGCACCCCGTCCTATGGACAAGGGTAGCAGATGGAACCTGCAAGAGAGCACTCCCAGCCTACAGGAGGAGTCGCAATGGAACATGGCAGGGCAAGCGATCCTTCAAATATGTGGGGCCCAGACCATTATGGCTTTAAAAGGTCAACACCAGCACCTTGAATTGTGCCCGGAAGACTAGAGGCAGCCAGTGCAGACCCTGCAACTCATCCCCGAAAGGAGTCGAGCTGTGACGTTATGGCACACACTTTTTAGATCATATGTAAAGATATATGCTAACATTATATATATTCTACAGGAGAAAGTCTTCTACATAGGCAAAGAATCACATTATGTTTTCCCATGATGACCTAAATTGTTGATATACTCTCTGTTTTGAGTTATGTCAAAACAATGAGCAACTTCAGTGCATATCAGAGAAAAGGACTGACCTCTCTGTAAGAACAATGAATGTAGGATAAAGACACATTTAAACATAACATTGCAATACCAGAGTCAGCCTTTGCAAAACAATCACATTATCAAAACATTAAAAACTGTGGGACAGGTCCTCCTGACCTTTCATTAGTCTGAGCCTTTGTCATGGTGTCGCTGTTACTAGTTAGGTCAGGATTTTAACCAGACGAGCTACAAGATTCTTAAAGAAGATAAGATAATGCACCTGCTTGTCAATACATGCACTCAAATGCTTGGACATTTTTTTAGAACTCATGGAATTCTCATGGAACTCCCCATGACTAATGTGAGAAAAGTCTAGACAGATATTATCCTTGCCACTGTATTTTCCACTTACCAATGCAGGTTCGACTGTCATTGCTGCTGATTACATATCCCGGAGGACAGTAGCACATTCCTCCAGATGGTGAAGAGTGACAGCGGTACTGACAGCTCAAGGCAGCACATTGAGATATGTCTAAAAGAAAAAGAAGTCTTCTCAGGAATGTCCTTCATTATTCTTATATGTGTGACATCCACAGCTCTCAGAGGGTGAAAACAGAAACAACGCTACCTCCACTTTAACACCTCTTTAACATTTCTTATGTACGCTGCAGGGCTGTATTGGTGCCCTATGCAGCTCTGTAACATGCATAAGAAATGTTAAAGCAGTGTTAAAGTGGAGTTGGTGATGTGTCTGTTTTCACCCGGAGAGAGCCACTGTAACAGATGATTCCTAGCTCTCTCAAGATGTCCATTCTAAAATTAAGGTACTTAAAATGAATGGATACTTTTGAAACTTCAGCCCTAAGTGGCTTGTCCAGGGCGTGATCACACATAACACTTGCTATCATTCCAGATGCCCAACATGGGGGCAAGCATTATGTTTGGTCACACAAACCCTGGAGCTACCAGCAGAGTGAACAAGGGTTTGCAGAGGTTTATTCCCCAGACCATATCCAGGGAACTCTTTAGTAGATCTGCAGAGCAGACAAAAACACACCCTGGAATCAACAACTGTTCCCCAGCAAGGCTTTCGGCTTGTTAGTTTCAGAAGATGGGCCAGTTTAATCAACTGGCCTTTGTTCTTGTCAATTTCACCAGAAGGGAACTTTGCCTTTCAACTGGGAGTTTGCCTTGCAGACTACAACTTTGCTGCATCAATTTCATGAGCAGAGAGCTTTGCGTTGCAACTGGAGCTTTATTTTTGCGATTTCACCAGAGGCAAGCACAATTGTTCCACTGAAATGCAGTTCTGAAGGGAAGCTCAATTCCCCCCACCGGCCCCTCACCCCCCACACACAGCCCCATGCTAGGGTCCTAGCTACAGGATTACTTCATACTGTACTGAATAAATATACTAATACAATTTGTATTTAGTTACGGCATAAATACCACAAAATATACTAATAAAAATCAAAAAGGTTAAATCAACCATTCCACGTATGACTTGAACAAAACTTTGTATTCCAGGATGTGACAACTTTTAGTCTGTTCATCAAAACACCGCTATTAAATATAATATACTACCAAATTTTCAGTGCTGTTTCCAAGAGCACAGCAGCAGGTAAAACAGTAGTTCCCAGCCTTTTTACCTCCATGATCCCATTTTGAGACTTAAATATGAGCCTGTGACCTCAGACAGCAACAAAGACAATACAAAATATATCAAATATCAATCAGATCATGACCCTTCCCACAGATGCCACAAACCTGCTCAGGGTCCTGACCCACAGTTTGGGAACCTCTAGTATAAAAGACGTCAACACGGCATTCCTGCTACTCTATACAAAGTGCTGGCTCTAATACTCACTGCAGTGTCTGCTAACAGTTACATTTGTTTCATCTTCTCCTAAAGGGCAGTCTGGAGTTCCATCACACACTTTTCCCATCAGAATACAATGTCCCGATATAGGGCAGGCCCATTCTCCTGGGTTGCATTCATGGAGACCACTTTCTAAGGGAGAGAATGCAGAATGATTGAGGAATACACTTCAAGGATTCATTAGACCTGCATGAACAATAATGTATTTTCAATTCTATGTTAGAAAAGGTTGCTATGCGCCTCTCTTTTCCCTTTCAAAAAACAAAATAGAAAGTATTACTGGAGTAATGACTATTAACTTGATTTGGCTTTGGCCAGGGACCCATGGCATGTACACTGTGTGTGGCAGCAATGGGGGGAAAGCAGTGAACATGGGTTCCTGACTTTAGTGCAAATCCTGTTTCTATTGCTACGCTTAAATATCCTGATGTCATAATCCTAGATTTGTAGCATCACAACCAGTTACTGTGGAAGAGATCACTCTGGTAAAACATAATTATGAGCTCTTGTAAAGTAGTTAATAAAAATGTCACACTGAGCATTAGATGACTCCATTTCTGGGCAGAGGCAGACCAGATTAACCAGGCCCGTCACCACCCGGAACAACTCCACCAGATGAGACTTTACAGATGCTATAATAGCGGAGAAGAAAGCTTTCTTCATCATCATCACAACCACGGCATAGTGTCACAACTGGTCTGTTTGAGCGTGAGTCAAGCACCACCTAGGCTCTAATCGCCTACCCTCCTGCTTCAGCCACCTCAGCTCCTCAGTAAACCAGGGGGACCTGTGCTGCTGCACTGGTAGGAATGGATGCCTGGATATAACCATGTTAATGGACATGGTCAACATGTCATTCCCCAAGGTGACCAAGTCATCAATAGAGTAGCCGCAATCCCCCAGAGAATTCTGGAAACCAATCACATCCATTAGCCTCCAGCGGTGGACCATCCTAACCGGTCCACCACCCCAACAAGGGCATAGGAGGGCTTTCAGAAGGTAGCAGTCCGACCACAACAACAGTATTACAACAACATTCCTGATAATTAGAACCTCTGTATCTAGGCTGGTGCAAAACATCAAATACAACATGTGTGCCGCCTCATGTGTCGTGCAAGATATTATCTGGGATAGACCCATAGTTGTCATGGCAGCCATTAACTCCTGCTCCACCCTGAAAGACTAACTTCAGTATGTATGTTGAAATCAAGTCTGGGTGATTTCAGCACCACCTCCAAGACCAGCTCAGCTAGACCACCTCCACCTTCAAGACCAGTTAGGGAGTCAGCTGTGCAGTGTGGTGGACGGTACAACAAGAGGATTTTCAATCTATCCCCAGCCAAATCTAACACAAGGTGGACACATTCTATATCAGATGAGTTAGGCACCAGATACCTCTGAAAACCCAAGCTGTCTTTACAGATCACAGCCACTCTGCTCCCCTGGCCCTCCCAAGACTGATGCAGCACTGAGTACCTGGCTGGCACCATCTGGGATAATACTGGCCCAGATGCTTCATCCAGCCAAATCTCCGTAATGGATATGAGGTCAGCGGCCTCATCCTGAATCAAATCATGGATGATACAAGATTTTTTTGCCACCAACCTTGCATTAAGCAGTAGTGTCAGATCAGGGACCCTACTGGTCATAGCCCCCAAATATCCCAAGACGGGGGGGGGGGGGGNCACTCTGCTCCCCTGGCCCTCCCAAGACTGATGCAGCACTGAGTACCTGGCTGGCACCATCTGGGATAATACTGGCCCAGATGCTTCATCCAGCCAAATCTCCGTAATGGATATGAGGTCAGCGGCCTCATCCTGAATCAAATCATGGATGATACAAGATTTGTTTGCCACCAACCTTGCATTAAGCAGTAGTGTCAGATCAGGGACCCTACTGGCCATAGCCCCCAAATATCCCAAGACGGGGGGGGGAGGGGGGGCACAGGGACAGACATCAAGTGTCTCTTCCAACAATCCCGATGGTCTGTCCTCCCCACCTGCCATACCTCGCCATGCCAACATATCCCCAACAGCTTCCCGACTCCCAACCCACTTCAAACAGAGTCCCCACTCTGGCAGCTGATTCTCAGTCCTGTCCCACAAAAGGGCCTACAAGAGCCCAGGGAAGTGGGTCGCTGAACAGAGCCTCCTGGTCTCAGCATCCCCAGAGGCAGAGTGGCATAGGCAGCAGGCAGGGACTCTCCCCCCAACCCCCCTCTCCCTACCCAATCCATACTCCTGATCCTTTATGCCTACACACACACACCCTCTCTCACAGGGGGGTTGTGGCAACCTCCCAACACACCCCTGATCCCTTATGCCTACACCCCCCTCTCACAAGGGGGTCACGGCACCATCCTCCCCCACCCTTCCATGCACACACACCCTCTCACTAGGCCCTGGGGACTGTGGCACACACACTTTATCTACACAACAATTCTTGTGGTTTTTTTAGTTGTGTTTTTTTTTTTTTTAAAAGAAGCTGATCTTTAAAAATGCCACTAAATACATATTTTTATAACATTTTATAGGTTTTATGTTTTCTTTGCACTGAAACTAATTGCTGTTGTTCTTTACCACATCCTCTTTCATCTTCATTATCTTCACAGTCATCATCTCCATCACAAATCCAGCTCTGATGAATGCAACGGCCACTTGGGCAAGTGAAGAAATTGCCTTTGCAGGTTGTATAAGCTGAGGAAAGCAACAACAAACCATATTACAAAAAAAACCTGAACTGCTCCAAATGGTACAGATGTTCATCTCTCAGCCAAAACCATAGCTCAGCAAATAAATCATTTTAAGAGCTGTCCCTGAAAAGAAGACAATTCAAATTCTGTCACATCTGTTAAACTTAGTGCTTTTGTATTTTTTCCCTGGGCAAGAACTTTCTGAATCATTGTTTTGGGGCAATTTTCTTGTTAAAGAAGAAACTGAAAAGCAAGAATAAAAGAGGAAAAGCTGAAGCAGAAACCTCCACAATAGGACGCCCAAGTCCACACAAGGCAGGCCCAGTTAAGACATTTCAGTCACAGCCACAAACCTGGAGAAAAGAGATAGTACTCAGGATATTCAAATGACAAGTAGGATAATATCAAAAACATCATCCTCTCCCATAATGCAAGGAAATCAAAATATTGGCATCATATGAACAGAAAAGGAAATGTATGAAATGTCTCAAAGGAAAGTAATGATTTATCCATATTTGGTAGTAAATGGGCCCTTGTTAACATGGAAATAGATGTGAAAATGTATCCTTTAATTAACAAGTGAAAATCTTTCTCCAATAAATTAGCCTTTAAAAAAATCAATGAGTTATTGAAAGGGTCCACTGTAGGAAGTAGCATGGACAAGCCAGATGGCTGTCTCTTAGGTATGGTGCAGAAAAGTAGGAAGTATAACATTCAGGCCAGAAAAGAAAAGAACAAGATATTAGCAAACTTCAGTGAAATGTTGACCAGACTATTAAATAGATAATGACTGCATCAGTGAAGGTTGCCCAGTGTGGTCACTGGAAGTAATTCCAGAAATTTCAGTCTGTGTGTGATAACGTTACATTCAAGAGTGACCAAACAATTTTTTAAAAATATACAGGAGTGCGTCGTAGGTAACTGGATACGTATCTATAGATCACACTGAAAATTGAAAGTTAAGCTTAAAAAAGTTTTGAGCAAGAAGCCTTTAACCAGGAAGCAAATCTTCACTAACTCCTGCATATATTTTATAGTACACAAACCTTTTTACATGTTAGATTCTTCCAGAAGAAAACTTCCTGGTCAAAACAGCATTGCTGTCTTTGAAAATTCCAGCAAAAGGTATAATATTTTGATTCTAACAGTCCCAAACATAATGCTCCCACCTCTTTATGACAATTGCTGAACATTTAAAGAAAGCCAGATGTTCCTAACTCAAACAAGCTAAATAAAACCACCGTACTGCAAGAGTTCTAATCACTCCTGTCTCCACAGTCATCATCATGGTCACAGACAAAGGCTCGAGGGATGCATTCTCCATTAGCACACTGAAACTGGGTATTGGCACAACCATGAGCTGAAAGAAATTATTTGAACAGAGAAAAAAAGAATCAGATTTTGTAAACAAATTCCAAGGTCTACATCAATAGCAGGATTCATAAGGTTTCAATTGCTCTGGGTATCTTTAATACTGTTACTTACTGCAATTAGTTTCATCAGAGGCATCTCTGCAGTCTACCTTCCCATAACAACGCTGGCTTGCATTGAAACATGCTCCATTTGCACAAGATAGCTGCTCGCATGCTGGGTAGTCTATAAGAAGTAAAAATGCCATAGTCATAAGTATAAGAATATATAGTACTACTATTATTACTACTACTACAACATTCAATTTATATCCCACCATTCTCCAAGGAGGACTCAGGGAGACTCACAATAAATACAAAAATACAATAAATACAAACACCCCAAAACCCCCGACCATTGATCCTCTCCATGTTCCTCTACCTCATTTCAAAAAAAATATCAATTCAGTTTCATAACCTCAATACAACAATCTTTATTATGCAACTCCTCTCATTAATAAATCTCATTATTATTTTATTATTAACTTTTCGCTATCTAGAACTAGTAATGGAAGGCACTCTACAGACAAACAGGAGAGGAACATTGCAAAACTAGTTTCCACCATATCCTGTCTGAGGGTTGGGATTCTAATTCATGTCTACCTCTATTTTGTATTACATGTTTAGTATATATTATGATCTCCTTCCCCGGGTTTATTTTAAAAAAAAAAAAAGACTGGAGAGGCATCTATCCAGGATGCTTTAAGTATAGGGTTTTCTGCCTCAGGGCAGGGGATTGGACTAGGTGACTCCATGGGCCCTTCTAACTCTCGAGTTCTAGGACTCAAGAAGCTGCCATCATTTCCTACACTATTTTGTACTGTTAAGGCAACTGCAGTAACTAATTGGCCTTTTAAATGTTGCTTATATGTCAACAAAAGTAAGTTTTTCCCAGGGGTGTAACTCGGTGGGAATGGGACCTGGTGTAGAAGATGGAATGTGCCCCCTGATGGAGCAATCTACTCCCGTGTGCATATGCATTCTACATGAGTGTGGAGCCCCCAGGCACGTGGGCCCTGGAGCTGCTGCACCTAGGTACACCCCTGGCTTTTCCCTCATGAGACCCCTTTAACTAAACCATTCTGGATATTTCATTCCATTTAATCATTGGAATTAATCATACTTAAAGTGAAGTTTTCTTGTCTTCTTTTCCCACTCTACTTTGCTGATACATGCGCTATTGGGTCATTCATTGTAGAGCTTCTCTGGCTACCAGAGCTCAACCTGTTAATTAAACCAGCTAGCTTTTCTTTCTATATTCTGATTTTGCTACCTTGATGGAGTTTAGCCATGAGTTTAATTCGACAGCACATGTGGGGGAAAACCCATTAAAAATAAAAAGGGGGGGAAAGTCATTCTGACTTTAAGTAGATGGAAGAGGTTTCTTATTGTTTTTTCCCCTTTAACTTAGCCAGATGTTGCAAATGAACAACAAAGGAAATATTTC
>QEPC01003457.1:6926690-6976810 GCA_003113815.1 Sphenodon punctatus | reverse complement strand
ATGTAATGAGGAGGGCAACTTCTCACTTTACAAACATCTTCAATACACTAATTAAATGGCCCATAGATGAAACATTGTTCTGGTGTTTACCTTTGCCTCTGCATCAATAATTTATCCTTATCCATTATAATGGATAATAGTTTATCCATTAGCAATAAAATGGACTGTGACTTTGAATCTGCTTGTTATATTTTATTGCATGTTCAATTGCCGAGCTACTTAATACTGGTGGCATTTTGCATTTGGCTTGTCTGTGGTCTTATAAATATTGCCTCTCATTAAGAAACAAAAATTTTCTTCACATTTTAAATCTGCCTCCAGTAATATCAGCCAGGATAAGGCTATTCAAAATTCTACTACATGAGACTGATCCTCTGAATGCAATATGAGGAGGGGAATGACTTCACTTTCAAATGGATTTTGGTTTCTCTTTAATAAATCATAGGCACTCACTATTTAAAAAATACTTCTATTGGAAGAAAAATTAATGGCATTTATATTACCACTTCATTCCACTCCAACCTAGGCCTCTGAGTTGATGTAATTAAACATGCAAAATGTTCATAATTTACAGATTTAATGCTATGCAAAACCATCATTTGTCCCCTGAAGTTATGTACTTTATTTAATTGGGCCCACCTGAAAAAGTGATTAACAATGATTTAAATAAACCCCCAAACACAAAAATATATACTTTCATTTAAAGTCTTTATTGATTTTCAAGGCAAAGGATTCTGAGCACAGACCACACGGCTCTATTCCTGAGGTTGCCAACAGCCCACGTGACTTTGAATATACCGTTTAACCACTCTAGACATCACTTCACCCTTTTTAAATGAGTGTAATAATTTACACTCTATTTCTCAGGGATTTTAGGAAGCTTGTTTATAAAATACTTTGAGACATGTGAATGAAAGATGCTATTGTAAATAGAAAAATTAGATTATTAACCATTTCCCCCCCATTTATAGGGAAAAAATTTTTTTGCCATACTTAGAATCATAGGGTGATTTCAGACGTGATGAGGCGCTAGTCGCCCCGGCACGGAATCACCTTGGGGATTCCCTGCCGGATCACACCAGCACGTCCAACAGACGTGCCGGCTGATCCTGGCGGGGAATCGGGGAGGGGCCGCAGGGTGCAACTTGCGGCCGCATGGCCCCGCCCCCCCCATGCTCCCTCACCACCCGCCCTCTGGGGAGACGGGAGGGTGCCGCAGCCAATGCGGCCGCAGCGCCCGCCCAAATTGAACATGGCCCGGAATCCTGCCGCGGATTCCGGGCCATGGTAGCCGTCCAGACAGGACAGGCCCCTTCATCACAGCGGGGAATCGCATTCACCACGCATTTGGGGCCGGCCCCACCGGTTCCGCCGATCGCGTGGTGAATGTGATTCCCCACTGTGATTGACGGGGGTGAACATCTGGGGGGGAACTTCCGTTCCCCCTTCAAACGTGACGAGACCTTTGACGCCTGGTGGGAATCCACCGTGGTTGAGCGTGATCTCGTCACGCCTGAAAATACCCATAGAGTTGGAAGGGACTTCAAAGGTCATCTGGTCCAACCGCCTGCTCAGTGCAGGAAATCTGCAGCTACAGTATCCTTGATAGCTGGATGTCTAGCCTCTGTTTGAAAGCCTCCAGCAAAGAAGAGCCCACCACTTCCCTGTCCCCTGGCCATCTTTGTCATCCTCCACTGAACCTGTTCCAATTTGTCGACATCCTTCTTAAAGTGCGGTGCACAGAACTGGACACAGTACTCCAGATGAGATCTAATTGGTGCAGAATAGAGTGGAACTATTACTTTGTTTTCAAGAATTAGTTTTGTGGTTTCAAAATAGATATCTTTTCCCCAAAGACTCCAATGTCCATTTGTGTGATAACCAAGTTATCACTCCTGTGATAACTGATGCCTAGTAGAATCTCTATTCTCTTAATCTTTGCAGGACACCAGTGCAAAATTGTAGAAAATATTAATCTAGCAATGGCATCTGGCTCCTTGGCAAGCTCTTTACGTATTATTAGCTCTTGAACCAGTGTACCCTAATGGATAAGGTGTTAGACTGTTCATTGTTATAAGGTTTTCCAGTTCAATGCAGCACTTGAGAAGCTGTGCATATAAAAAAAATTTTTTAAAAACCCCAAAAACCTGTAGTCAAAAAGAGGCCAAATTGTTCTGACTGCCCTACTACCAAAATAGTTTGCATGATTATTAGCCAAAACAGTATGCAAACATGTAATGGTTGATGCCTAACTAGTGTAAAGAAAACTGAGCAAATATACATAGTGTGCCCAAGTCAGCATTTACTAGTGTAAATAGAGACCTGGTTGCACAAAATGAAAAACTATTCTCAGAAGAAAATGGCTGTCTACACAACTACCGATTCTATGTGTGCAAATTAAGATCTGCATGCACAAGAGCTGTAGAGGCAAGTTTTGCACATGCAACTTAAAAGTCAACCTCTAAAATATAGTTCCCCTACATTATTGGTAAGTGTTTCATCTAAAATGTATACTTTGCTTATTTACTGGATCGAACATGAGGATGACAAATCTAGAACATTATTATTAGTATGGTTTTCCCTTCTTTTTTTGGGGGGGGTCAGTTTACCTAATGCCTGCACTCTATTGTCTCTGTACCCTTTTTGTGCTTGTTTTGTTTTCTACCCCAGCTGCTGGTGCCCACATGCACACGGTCCTCTTCCTTCAACTCTAGGTATCCTCTCTTCTTCCCTTATACGCTGACTCCTTCCCAATGACTTCCCAGAGTGTCTCCTTCCTCCATTCATAGTCACTTCCTTACATATTCCCTACTATCCCTTCCCATATGCACAGTGTTTAATAACCAACATCCCTGCCTTCCCTCTACCCTCATTCAATATGTTTGTTTCTCCCTGAAATAACTAGATCCATACTTGAGCTGTAATTCCCTGTTTAGCGTGTTTAGCATCCTAATATTCACCAAGGGACCAGAGGCTAATTTCCCTTTACTGTTAAAATCTTATCAGACCTTTAATGATGATATTACATAAAAAGCAGCATGAATACAATGGGACTAATCCAATGTCCACGCACAAACTAAGTGCACTCCACGTGCACACCAAGTGCAGGATGTGTGCACACCAAATGCATTGTATATGCACACATCCTGCACTTGATGCATACTTGGTGTGCACATAATAATAATAATAATAATAATAATAATGTATTAGCAGAGCCATAACATAATGACAGTGGAACAAACAGAACGAAACCAGAACAAAACAACCAGGCAAGTACATACAATATATCACAGTATAAGAAAGTTAAGCTGAGATCAGGGGGTCTCTAAGTCCCATGACCCATACATTAAGTCCTATCTGACCCTTTTAGCAATAATGTATTATACAGGAAGAGGGCGACCCCTTTTGCTATCCCCTCCTCTTGTCCACTCAAAAGCCTTAACCAAGGGGGCGTGGCAGTAGCGAAGCCGTCAATACAGGGAACTAGCCACCTAGCCCGGAGAGCCTGGGTCCTTGCACAGGTAAGGAGAGAATGTTCCAGGGAGCCCACGGGCTGCACAGATCCCTCAGAGCAGTCACAAAAACAGAGAGAGGGGTGCAACCCCATAAACCAGCCTTCCGTGGTGGCCGTAGGGAAGATATTCATCTGGGCCATCGTGAGGCACCTCCTAACCTGCGGGGCTAAACTGAATTGGAGGTAGGGGGCAGGGAGGTGAGCCAGTTCATACAGATCCATGTGGTCTTCCAAGGACCTCTTGCCCCGTGCCTCTGCTATTTCCTCCTGCCTACTAATGTCCAATATCCTCTGCCTCACCAGCCTTCTTGCACTAGCATATCCAAGACAGGCAAGGCTCTCCGGTGAAAGGCCAATCTCACTAAGTTTGCCTCTAACCTGGACCACCCACGGAACGTGGGTGCCAGTTCTTAGTACCAGGGAAGCTAGGGGAGCAGCTAGGTCATAAAACAATTTAAGCCAGTAGCCTAATGAGAGTAACCATACCTGGGTACCCATGGGCAGAGCACCACACTCAAGGCGGACAGCACAGCAGGGGGCATGGGTGGGAAGTGCTAGGATGGCTCTCAAAAAGTTGGTCTGTATTCGTTCTAATGTTACGAGTTTTCCCAGTGCCCAAAACTGAGCCCCNTTTCAAGAATTAGTTTTGTGGTTTCAAAATAGATATCTTTTCCCCAAAGACTCCAATGTCCATTTGTGTGATAACCAAGTTATCACTCCTGTGATAACTGATGCCTAGTAGAATCTCTATTCTCTTAATCTTTGCAGGACACCAGTGCAAAATTGTAGAAAATATTAATCTAGCAATGGCATCTAGCTCCTTGACAAGCTCTTTACGTATTATTAGCTCTTGAACCAGTGTACCCTAATGGATAAGGTGTTAGACTGTTCATTGTTATAAGGTTTTCCAGTTCAATGCAGCACTTGAGAAGCTGTGCATATAAAAAAAATTTTTTAAAAACCCCAAAAACCTGTAGTCAAAAAGAGGCCAAATTGTTCTGACTGCCCTACTACCAAAATAGTTTGCATGATTATTAACCAAAACAGTATGCAAACATGTAATGGTTGATGCCTAACTAGTGTAAAGAAAACTGAGCAAATATACATAGTGTGCCCAAGTCAGCATTTACTAGTGTAAATAGAGACCTGGTTGCACAAAATGAAAAACTATTCTCAGAAGAAAATGGCTGTCTACACAACTACCGATTCTACGTGTGCAAATTAAGATCTGCATGCACAAGAGCTGTAGAGGCAAGTTTTGCACATGCAACTTAAAAGTCAACCTCTAAAATATAGTTCCCCTACATTATTGGTAAGTGTTTCATCTAAAATGTATACTTTGCTTATTTACTGGATCGAACATGAGGATGACAAATCTAGAACATTATTATTAGTATGGTTTTCCCTTCTTTTTTGGGGGGTGGTCAGTTTACCTAATGCCTGCACTCTATTGTCTCTGTACCCTTTTTGTGCTTGTTTTGTTTTCTACCCCAGCTGCTGGTGCCCACATGCACACGGTCCTCTTCCTTCAACTCTAGGTATCCTGTCTCTTCTTCCCTTATACACTGACTCCTTCCCAATGACTTCCCAGAGTGTCTCCTTCCTCCATTCATAGTCACTTCCTTACATATTCCCTACTATCCCTTCCCATATTCACAGTGTTTAATAACCAACATCCCTGCCTTCCCTCTACCCTCATTCAATATGTTTGTTTCTCCCTGAAATAACTAGATCCATACTTGAGCTGTAATTCCCTGTTTAAAGTGTTTAGCATCCTAATATTCACCAAGGGACCAGAGGCTAATTTCCCTTTACTGTTAAAATCTTATCAGACCTTTAATGATGATATTACATAAAAAGCAGAATGAATACAATGGGACTAATCCAATGTCCACGCACAAACTAAGTGCACTCCACGTGCACACCAAGTGCAGGATGTGTGCACACCAAATGCATTGTATATGCACACATCCTGCACTTGATGCATACTTGGTGTGCACATAATAATAATAATAATAATAATAATAATAATAATAATAATAATGTATTAGCAGAGCCATAACATAATGACAGTGGAACAAACAGAACGAAACCAGAACAAAACAACCAGGCAAGTACATACAATATATCACAGTATAAGAAAGTTAAGCTGAGATCAGGGGGTCTCTAAGTCCCATGACCCATACATTAAGTCCTATCTGACCCTTTTAGCAATAATGTATTATACAGGAAGAGGGCGACCCCTTTTGCTATCCCCTCCTCTTGTCCACTCAAAAGCCTTAACCAAGGGGGCGTGGCAGTAGCGAAGCCGTCAATACAGGGAACTAGCCACCTAGCCCGGAGAGCCTGGGTCCTTGCACAGGTAAGGAGAGAATGTTCCAGGGAGCCCACGGGCTGCACAGATCCCTCAGAGCAGTCACAAAAACAGAGAGAGGGGTGCAACCCCATAAACCAGCCTTCCGTGGTGGCCGTAGGGAAGATATTCATCTGGGCCATCGTGAGGCACCTCCTAACCTGCGGGGCTAAACTGAATTGGAGGTAGGGGGCAGGGAGGTGAGCCAGTTCATACAGATCCATGTGGTCTTCCAAGGACCTCTTGCCCCGTGCCTCTGCTATTTCCTCCTGCCTACTAATGTCCAATATCCTCTGCCTCACCAGCCTTCTTGCACTAGCATATCCAAGACAGGCAAGGCTCTCCGGTGAAAGGCCAATCTCACTAAGTTTGCCTCTAACCTGGACCACCCACGGAACGTGGGTGCCAGTTCTTAGTACCAGGGAAGCTAGGGGAGCAGCTAGGTCATAAAACAATTTAAGCCAGTAGCCTAATGAGAGTAACCATACCTGGGTACCCATGGGCAGAGCACCACACTCAAGGCGGACAGCACAGCAGGGGGCATGGGTGGGAAGTGCTAGGATGGCTCTCAAAAAGTTGGTCTGTATTCGTTCTAATGTTACGAGTTTTCCCAGTGCCCAAAACTGAGCCCCGAACAATAACTGGGACAAACACTTAGTTTGGTATACCTTGAGGGCAGGGAGGATGAGACTCCCCCCCACCTCTGGATCTAAAGAACCGGCATATGCCTTTGCTACCGTCTGGGCTTGTCTGCAGGCAGCAATCGAATGTGTCGTCCAGTAGCCGTTGGCTTGAAAAATTAGTCCAAGATACTTATAACAGGGGACCTGATCTAATTTGTGTCCACCCAGCATCCAATTGTGCACCTTCCGCTTTGTTGAAAAAATCATTAACTTAGTTTTCTCGTAGTTGACCTCGAGAAAATTGTGGGCACAATAATGCTCCAATGCCAAGAGTTGCCTGTTCAGGCCCACATGGGTTCTGGATAATAGAACGGCATCGTCGGCATAAAGCAAAATGGCCACCTCCCTAGACCCTATCTTGGGGGGGTGGTGATTGTGAGTTGATGACACCGCCGGTATCAGGTCATTTAAATATATATTGAAGCGCATAGGGGCTAATACGCAGCCCTGCTTAACCCCACGCTCAGCCCTGATTACCTCTGACAAAGTACCCCTATTATCTAGTCTGATATGGAGGGAGGTATTGGTGTACAGCCGCCGGATAAGATACAGGAGTCTCGGGTCAATAGTTGTTAAAGCTAATTTCCCCCACAGATGATTTCGTGAGACCAGGTCAAAAGCAGAGCACAGATCGACGAACGCTGCATATAACCCGGTACTATGGTGGTAGTTCTTAACTAAGTGATTTAGAATGAAACAATGGTCAGCTGTTGAGCGGCCTGACCTAAACCCGTTCTGTTCATCATGCAGAAACTTCTCTTGCTCCAGCCAGTCCTCCAGGCTCCTGAGAAGGAGTCTGGCATACCGCTTACTGGCCACACAAAGGAGGCTAATAGGCCTATAATTGCTCGGCTTCTCAGGGGGGCCCTTTTTATAAATGGGGACGATCTCTGCTTGTTCCCAAAACTGCGCTTGATGCACATACAAACCTTGGAATGGGCCCAATAAGCAAAATTCCTACAATTTCTCCTAGCCACCCTTCAAACCTGACACATGGCATCTCATTAAAAATCTATTGAGGAAAAAGAGGAAACATTTTGATTCATCATATATTACTTCCAGGTGCTTAGTTTAAAAATTAAAGAGAGGAAAAATTGGAAGCCAAGTCCTGGCCTTTGAGATTCACTCAGAATTATCTATGGTTTCAATGCACAAGCCTTTGAGATTCACTCAGAATTATCTATGGTTTCAATGCACAAGTCTGTCTCCTTACAGGTTCATGACAAGTAAAATAACTTCCTACATGTCACAATGTTTTAAAATCTTTTTTAAAAATTTTTATAGCGGAAATGTTATTAAAGTTAAAAGTTAGGCAAAGAGGGGGGAAAAACAACAAATCAAAGCAGTGCAGAATTAATAAGCCCCACAATAATGGAACTGTATGAGAACATCAGCTTTAATCCATGAAAGAATCTGCAATGAAATTCTGATAACAAGAAGCATATTGTGGTCATTTCTGTCCATCAGCAAACCCCTTAATCTTACAAATGGATTAAAATGCCAAAGAGAGATGGGATGAAACCAAATCTAGTACTAAGACTGAAAAGACTTACGGCAGCCTCTCTCATCTGTTCCATCAGTGCAGTCTTTTACTCGATCGCACCTATACACGCTTGGGATGCACTGTCCATTTGAACATGTAAACTGCTGACTTGAGCATGTCCTCCCCGCTGTAAAAAAACAAGTTGTTTAGATTTTCATTCAGTAGGGACACTTATGCAGCAATCTGTTTTTCTTTTTCCCTTTCCCCCTTTTTGCTACCCAGGGTAAAAACAAATGTGACTTTGGCCTGCTGTGACCCGCTTTGACCAGCTGTAGCCTCGCAGGTGCCACCAGATATTGGCCCGGGATTGCCCCGGGCCATGTTGGCAGCTAGCCCGGGATGTGACCTCAGAAGATCTCCGAAGTCACAGCCCAAGCTAAGGCTCGCCCAACCTGACCACAGCAGGCCAAAGCAGGCCACAGGAGGCTAGCACACCTGTTGTGCCCTGACATACCCAGCCTGGGCCAGGGGTCGCCATGACTAGCAGCCATGGCTGTGCCTCTTGGCTGCCATGGTTACCTGTCATGGAGGCAGGCAGGGCTCTGGGAGCATTGCGTGGGCACCACACGTTTGTTGTGTTCCCAGCCCTACCCGGGCCATGTGGCCAGCAGGATGAGTCCCCAGCCGAGGGCACCTCAGTTCAGTGCCCCAGCCTGACCCAGGCTGTGTCAACCATGATTTTGCGCACCGGCGCAGCCAACGGAGCGGTCCCACTGTCCATATGCCTTTTACTCCCAATGTCATTTGCAAATATCCCATTCTAATGTTTTTTCTATGAAATATACAAACTTCATTTTAATTACCTTTAATGTGCTGGGGTGGGGAAGGTGAGCAAAAGTAAAGTTCACCCTCCAGCCAATGGGCAGGCCACATGACTAAAAGCCATTCCCTAAAGAACCATCATTCTCCAGGCTCTATGGGTATTCTGGACCACTGGATAAGCATAGTTATCTCTCGAGAAGTCCACATTAAAGAGAGCCCTCTAAGTCAACCTTTATTGAGAGCTGATACAAACCCTTCTTATGGGAAGATGTATTCAGCTTCATTGTTACAAACACTTCTCAGGACTTAACCCTTTAGCTTTCTCTAGGAATTCATTCAACATTCCTGATCATTTTTTAAGAGACTCTGGAACCCTGTATGCTGATATTCACAACAGCTTCATATAACTATATATACATATTAGGAAGTGTTTATTCTCCCCATTAAACAAACAATTGGTTTACTTAATTTAAGTATACAATCAATGTCTAATTTTTGACACAAACATGAAGGTATTTCTTTACCTTGCTTGCAGAAGTGACGTCATTTTGGCTGCCGCCATTTTGGTTATGGGTGGCGACTATCTTATGCATGCACAAAACAGCCCCAGTGGCCATTTTGTACATGCACGATTGGGAGCAGGGAGCAGGCCATGGCACGGGAGCCTACCAGAGCCCCCGAAGCCCCCACAGCAGAAGCGGTGCTCCAATCAAGCTCTCTGAGGTTGATCAATACCACTCCAGGGCCCCGGGAAATGGAGGGGGTCAGACTCACTGCTCCGGGAAGGACTATGGATGGAAGTATGGATCGGTTTCCTATTGATTGCAATGGGGAAATTTCCCATTGACTTCAGTGGGATCTGAATCTGAATCCATAATTAATCTGCAAATTATACATCTGAATGCACAATGGATCCAAATCCATAATTTAATCCAAATGCCCAGCCCTACTATTATTAGGCATACTAGCGTGGAGAGAAGGGACGTAATCTTAGAGTAAATTCTAACTCTCGGCCGCTTTTGACATCGTGGACCATGGGCTGCTGTTGAGACGGCTGTGTGACCTGGGGGGTTTGGACGGGACTGTTCTTGAATGGTTCCGCTCATTCCTCTCAGGGAGAAGCCAGCGGGTAGTGTTGGGAGCTGAAACATCTTGCCCCCGTGCTTTATCCTGCGGTGTTCCTCAGGGTTCCATTCTGTCTCCATTATTATTTAATGTATATATGTAGCCCTTGGGGGAGGTCGTGAGAGAGTTCGGGGTGCGATGTCACCAATATGCTGATGATACTCAGCTGTACCTCTCTTTTTCAGCTGACCCAGACCCTGCTGACTCAGTGCTATCCCAGTGTCTGGAGGTCGTGGCGGAATGGATGTGGCAGAGCAGACTGAAGCTCAACCCCGATAAGACAGAGGTGATGGCATGGGGAGAGCGAGGGAGGTGTCGGCCCCCCTGATTGGGGGGGTTCACCCTCCTATAGCTCAGCAGGTTCGGAGTCTGGGGGTGATATTGGATGCAGATCTCCGCCTGGATCGACAGGTGGAGGTAGTGGCGAAGTCCGCCTTCTGCCAGTTGTATCTGGTGCAGAGGCTGCGCCTGTATGTCTCCAGCCTGGACCTGGCCTCCCTCATCCATGTCTTCGTCACCTCGAGGCTGGACTACTGCAATGCGCTCTACGCGGGGCTGCCCTTGTTCCTGGTTTGGAGGCTGCAGCTAGTGCAGAATGCGGCGGCCCGGCTCCTGTCGGGGAAGGGTCGTCAGGAGCACATTACACCTGTGCTCCGGACTCTGCACTGGTTGCCAATAGTGTGCCGAGCCAGGTTCAAGGTTTTGGTATTGATCTATAAGGCCCTTCACAGCCTGGGCCCCTCGTACCTCAGGGACTGCCTCGCCCTCCGTGCCCCAGAGCGGCTCCTTCGGTCTGCCGGGGGTGCCTTCTTGGAGGTCCCCCATGTTAAGCGGGGGGCCACAATGGAGAGGGCATTCTTGGTGGCCGGGCCGCACCTTTGGAATTCTCTCCTGGAGGAAGCTCGCCTAACCCCAAGCCTTTTAACATTCCGGCGAGTTTGTAAAACCTGGCTGTTTGCCCAGGCCTTTGGGGAGGGGGGATTAGGGTTTTTATATCCATCCTACCCTTATTTATTGTTTTATTTTGTCCTAGCCCTGTTTTAATTGTTTATATTATTAAGATTGCTTTAAATTTTATATTACTGTATTTTTTATGCTTTTGAAATTGTTAGCCGCCCTGAGCTATTTTCAGGAGGGGCGGGATATAAATTGATAAAATAAATAAATAAAAATAAATAAATTATTTCAGCTCATCCACATGTTGAATCTTGCCATTAACCTACTTTGTAAACTCTTTGCAGCAGGGACTTTTTACTATGTTTCGCCATTGCCCAGAATGATAGGTCTCTGATCTCTGACACTGGAGACTCTAGGCACTACTGTTAAACAATCAATAAGTAAACTCAACTGCAGTAGGCTCTCAGCCAGTGAATCAACCCACTACAGAATGGCTCAGAAATGCTGAATGGGGATTCATTCAGAAAATACACACTGTTGTTCTGTTAACTGCAACATACATGCAGGGGGATTATAGCCTGGCATTGTCACAGACGGACCAGCAGAGAATGCTCTACTGTTAGATGCCGTTAGTCCTAGCTTGACCGCTATCTCATGCTCTAGAAAAGGTTGTGTTCAGAAACCTAATCTGTTGCTGTATGCATGTTCTTTATGCCTTCATCCCTTACTACTGCTCTCTGGGGAGATTCTGCAAGTAAGATGATATGCCAATCAAAAAAGAGACGGGGGTGGTGGTGCAGTCACTCAAGCTATAGAGGGCCCAATTCCCATGCAGCCCTGTGGCAGGCAAGTGCAGCCTCCATACTGTGGGGTCATCGTGGGGAGCTGGGCAGACAGTTGTGTGTCTCCCCCCCCCCAACACACACACAATAGGGCAGCCAGGTGTGCGGGCCACCGTCAGAGCTCCCACCATGGTTGGGGTGGGATGTGGCGCCAGTCACACAAGTGGGTGCCCGGCCCTGCCCCATCTCCTTCCCTCAGCCCAACCAAAACCCCACTCCTGGCCATGACGTGGCCGCATGCAACAGGCCGCAGCACCCGCCACACAAAGTTCCACTGCAAAGCTCAGCATACAGGGGGGGGCAGAAGGGGCCCAGGCAGATGGCCTACCATTTATTTATTTTTATTTATATAACATTTTTATCCCGCCTCTCCTGCCCTTTCAGGGCAGTCCGGGGCGGCGAACAACAATATAAAAACAATTTAAAACAGTTAAAAATTCATAAAATGCAGGGGGGGGAGGGGAACCCACTCTATCCCTCCCCCTCGCCAAAGGCCTGGTGGAACAGCCAAGTCTTACATAAACGTCGAAATGACAGGAGAGTGGGGGACAACTGAGCCTCCTCCAGGAGCGAATTCCACAGCACAGGGGCGGCCACCGAAAAAGATCTAACATCGGTGGCCACCAACCTCGCCCAGGGAGCCTCCAAAAAGACTCCCACGGATGATCTCAGGGGTTGCACAGGTACATGGGGAGTGAGGTGGTCCTGCAGATAAGCAGGGTCCAGGCCGTGAAGGGCTTTAAAGGTTAGAACCAGCACCTTGAACCTGGCCCGGTGCTTTATAGGCAGCCAGTGCAGAGCCCGGAGCACAGCTGTCATGTGCTCCCTGCGGCCTGCCCCCGTAAGGAGATGCGGCGCAGCATTCTGCACCAGCTGCAGCCTCCAAACCAGCTTCTCGGGCAGCCCCACGCCTTGGGCAGCATTTACCCATTTGGGGAAAGGCTGCTACATGATGCATCCTCTACCTTTTTCTGAGGACACATTGCATAGCAGCCAGCTGCCTGTTCCGCCACACAGCAGAGGGAACATTTGGCGGTCGCTGGCCAGGCCACACGACGCACTGCATTGCATGGTCCAGCTTCCCAGAGTGGGTTAAGGCTGCCCAAGGCATGGTAGCCTGCTCAAGGCAGCTCATGTGGCTGCACACAGAGAGTAAATAAAGTCAAAGTAAAAAAAATTTCCCTGCCCTCCAATTCCATGCATCATTCAGAGCTTTTAAAAGACTAGCTCTCAGGGATAAAAGATCTACATGGGAACTCCAAAAGATACAGAATTCTGGCAGGAAGTGCTCCTAGAATGCCCTTTATTAGTAAGCATAAGTGGATGTTACTATAGGTAGCTCCAGAGCAGCAGCAGGATGTCACTATGCAGCCACTTGAGGGCTCTTTCAAAAAAAACCTCTATGTATGCATGTGTAGAACTAAGGCAAGTTACCACGACCCAGTTCTGTCTTGGCCTAGAGATGTCCCTGTACTTTGCCATTCACTCTTCCCTTAGTAAACA
This sequence comes from Sphenodon punctatus, assembly GCA_003113815.1. Classification (NCBI taxonomy): domain Eukaryota; kingdom Metazoa; phylum Chordata; class Lepidosauria; order Sphenodontia; family Sphenodontidae; genus Sphenodon; species Sphenodon punctatus. Next base: position 6,963,588 of record QEPC01003457.1, on the reverse strand, counting down.
TATAACTAATGGTTGCAACACCTGTGCAATTGACAATGAAGACAAATGACGTTCAAAAAATGAAAAACTAAGGGAAAAATTAAAAACTAAGACCAGTCTGTAGGCCAATATTGACTTAAGTTACACCTGACAAATCCACTTTTGTCAATTAGGTTTCAAGGATGTATATGAGCAGAATTTTGATTAGCAGATGTAGGAATACTGTAGATAATTTGAATAAGTTGTCAAAACATATTGTAAGTAATAGGTTCTAGAGATCATCTGTGGATTCTCACATCATACCCCAGGTTTCTGGGGATAGGGGACCCAAATTTGCCCTACACCACCACAAGTCACCATTTTAACAAAAAATGTATTTACTTTTTGGTCCCAACCTAACTGATCTGTTGTAGTTACATTGTCCAATTACAGAACTCCAGAACCTTTTACATTTTATCACCATTGCTGAGAAGGGATGTAACAGAATTAGGTTTTTTAATAGCCTATTTTCTAAAGCAAAACATTTGTATTATTTTACATTTGTAATTACCAGAACAGATTCCATTAATACGAAGCGTACCCAAGAGAAGATACTTCCATTCAAAGTGAAATATGAAGAGGACTTATACAGTGTGACAGTAAGCTATCTAATTGATAATGTACCATAAGACTATTACCAGATGTCAGGACTTTGGGCGGACAGGAATATGTGAGATAACTGCTCTGTTTGCGTTAGCAGGTAAGACTGCAGTGTCTATCTAGTATCTCATTAAAGGGGAGCACCAGAGGTGATGCAAGCAACTCTTTACAGGTTTGCTTACATCTCCCTAATAACTTCTCTTTACTTCTCAGAGATTTATGCGGTTTTTTCCAGTGCTTTTATCAGTTCTGAAGCTATTCCAGGGAGAGGTCTGTGTTTCCTTTCTTTTTCTTTTTTTAACAATGGCTCTTTTCTAACAGGCGTGGTTTCGTGGGGGGATGAGTTGGTGGCACGGTGGGTGGGTGGCCGGTGCATGGGGGTGCATTCCCATGGACACCCATCCACCTCCATCCATCTTCACACATGGAGCATCGGGCACTGGTGCCTGTTGTTCCATGCGTGGGTGATGGGTAGACGTGGGTGGAGTGTGGGAGCGTGCACGCACCCCCACCCACGGCATTCCCATGGGTGCCCACCAATCCCCCCTCGCACCCACTGCAGCATTCGCAAGGGAGCCCACGCCCCCAAGCACACGTGTGCGGGGGTGGGGCAGCATCCACGAGAAAACAGCCAATGAGATTCATTAATATAATTTTTCATCAAGAATGAATTAAGAGATTCTTGTGTTAAATTGATTCTGAAGTGTATAAATGTTTCCTAAATGAAAACTTGGTGTCTTGAAATAATTTCCTGCACACATACAGCTGATTATTATTATTATTATTATTAACAAACAAACATTTATATAGCGCCAGCAGTGTACCTGATATGGGCCTAATGTTTTATTTTAGTAACATTGCCAATCATTTATTTCATATTTTAGAGATAATTTATTTCAGCATAACAGCATAAACATCATGTTGTTTATTACTGGTGCTAATCCTTTGCACAGGCAAGAGTCCTATTTGGTGCTAAACAACATGAGTATCATGCTGCAAACAACACTGGTTCAGATTTATTTGCTTTCATTTTGTTTAACACGTACTCAAATGCATTTGGTTTTCAGTAGTTGTTTATTACATGGATGGTTCTTTTAGAAAGGGCTTTATGATTCCAATAGCATTCCATTGATATATTTACCAAGATATTAGTTTCCCAAGGACTGAATATTTGTGCTACTTGAATAAAGTTAAGTACTTACGGCACTGTTGTTGTTCGTCTGAACTGTCTTCACAGTCTTCCTCATCGTCACAAACCCACGACTGAGGGATACATTCTCCATCAGAATGACACTGAAACTGATTTCCATCACAGGTAGGTTGTGCTAGCGATCAAGCAAAGTATTTGTTATTTCTAAACATTTGTGAGGGGTTTTCAAATTTTTAAATGACTCATTTAAAAATAACGTGAGTGGGATATATAAGTATATGTTCTTCTAGTCAGATTATATGCATTTGAAATATGAGGAACACTTAAAAATCTGAGGAACATATAGGAAGAGAATGGAAATAAGAGTCAATTATCTAAATTGAGGTTTCATACTTACAGCACACTTAATGCATTTGTGGGGCCCAGAGAGCATTTTTAATTGCCCGGATTCTAAGATTCTGTCTTTTAAAAATGTAAGCTGTTAGCCCTCTTGGTGATTGAAAATGTTGACTGAATGCAAGCTGAGCCTGCAGACTGGAGATTATACAAATATTCACTTGTATTTGCACCATCCAAACTGAAACTGACGAAGTAGGTAATAGCTGCTATTCATTTGCATATTCAGATTCCAATTCTGGTTTGACTATTTTGCTTAGTTTGATATTTTGATTACTTCAGTTTGTGTTATGGGCAGGGAAGGGAAAGGAAGGATATGGACCTCGACACCAAGCACAACACGCACTCACCCCCACTCGCTGCTGCACTGGCGGGCCCCACTCTCTAACGGGGACTAAATAACCCCTCAGGATCTGGTTTGGCCCTACGCTAAAGGGCCGGACCAACATAGGGGGACAGAGGACAGCAAGGCCCTGAGTGGAGTCCGACCACTTGTGCGGTCTTCCCTAACTCCCCCAGTCCCCACAGGCACCCCACGATCACCCGGGAAGGAAACAATGTGCAAGGACTAGTGCGGTATGGGGGGGATGGAGATCCAGGAATGAGAGGGGAAGGACAACTCACATGACGGTATGGAGGGTGGAGGGAGCCCCGACCTTGTAGAGGGAAATAGAGGACAGCATTTAAGGATGGGCCACCCACACACCTGCCCACACTTGTTGATCACCCACAGACACTACTCACCCCGCTCCCTATCGCTACCCCCCGGTTGTGATCAATCACTGCTCACTCACTCACACACACTCTCGCCGACACACTTGGCTTTCACTCTCACACGCGTTCCAGAATTTGATGTTATTTTCTCCCAGTAAGGGGTCAGTCTCACAGCGTTGCTGATCTCCAGCAACGCTGTGTTCTTTGGCCCATCCTTAAATGCTGGAAGCCCCATTTTGCTGCGCACACAGCCGCACGGAGCGACGCAGCGTGCCGGCGGGCCCCGCCCTATCTGTCTCTGCTGTCTCCACCTGATTTGCTGCAGCAGCCTCTGGAGCTGGCCTTCTTACCAGCACCGGGATTCCTATCATAGCGGAAGGGTTTCCCCCTGCTGGGAGTGCCGCCAATGTACCCTGCGTCGTGCGAGCGCAGCCCCGCTCCCCTGGGGGCCTGCCGCAGCAGCAGCGATAGCGGAATCTCACAGTTTGGCACAAGTACTATTAGGGGCTATTGTGCATGGACAGCAGCCAAAATGAAGCAAATGAACTATCAAAATAACCAAATAACCAAACTGAAATAAACAAAACAATGAAATAAACAAAGCAGTCAAAACAGATTACCTGAATAAGTGAATATGCAAATATCCATTTTGGTTGCAAATATTTTTCAGTTACTCAGCTAGCTATCCAAAAATGTGAACAGTATCTGTGAGTACAAAATTCACTATTTGTTTCAGCTCTACTATGGACAGCTTGAAAAAAAATGACTTGGAAAGGTGTGAACTGCCTTGTCCTATTTTAATCTTTCATTGGAGCACGGTGACAACACCTTTATGCCAACATTAACTATGTTCTTGTGAATGGAATGGGGGAAGGAATGGAAAAGAAGAGATGAAAGGTGGAAATAGGGACTGCCATATGGAAGAAAATGCAGTGGGAAGAACTAGGAAAAGGATGAGGAAAAAAGACACAAAAAGGAGGATGGGGAAAGAAGAAAAACAAAGAGGAGTAAAAGTGTAGGTGGCCTGGTATTTTTTCCCCAACGATACTGAATGTGACAGTGCAATATTAGTAATTAAAATGAATACACGCAGACATAACCTATTATGTGTGCACACGGTGGGGCCAATCCCCTGCCCTGCACAAGCCGCACATGCATGTGTGCATGCAATCTGCATGCAAGTCCATTGCAGGGACACTGTGCCATGCAGGATCCACGCGCATCCCACGCAGATCCCACACGCAGCGGATTTGGGATCACAGTCAATGTGTGCACACACGTTGCCACAGGGGAAGCCTTCCAATCGCACTGCTGCCATCTTCTCCTGCTGCAGCCTTGCTCCTTCTTGTGATGGATGGCGGCGCATTTGGGAGGCAGCGGGCATCCCATGTGGCACCATGTAGGTTAGGCGTGCACACAAACTTTGGATCAGGGCCTTAGTCACTATACAGAGGCTATGTTCTACCCTAGATCTTTATGCACTGAGTTTCCAGTGACATCAGTGTGAGTTCTGCTGTGAATGGAGTGGCCTGTGAACACCTAGATTTATGTCATAGCCCATTAATGAACAGGGCTATAAAATATATATAAAAATAATTCACTATCCAGCCATGAAAATCTATTTGCCAGGTTGACACTTCCAGTGAGGAAAAGGAGACTAGAGCTGTAAAAATCCACTTGACAGCTCAACAAGTTTACTTGTCAGAGGCAAGAAGGCAAGTGGATTTTTACAGCCCTGCAAAGGAGCATAACACCATTGTATAAAGGGAAAAATCACCTCCAAATTAGGCAAATATTGTGCAACTCTGATTCCACTGAAACTAGTGGCAAATGTCCATTGTCTTCAGGGCACGCACTCCTCCCCCCTCACCTCACGGGGGGAGGGGAGCCTGGGAAGAGCATGCACCCTCTTCCCAGCTGCCCCCCCCCCAAATCAGCTGTCAGTCGGGTGGATCAGGGGAGAGGGGAGCCTGGAAATGGCACAGACTCGGGGGCGCCCCGAGCCATCTGACAAACAGCTGATTTGTGGTAGGGGGAGCCTAGAGGAGTGTATGCACACCCCTCTCTCCACCCCAACAGCTGATCGGGGGGAGGAGGGGCCCCAGAAGAGTGCCCATGAGTGCTCCTCTGAGCCCCTTCCCCCAATCAGCTGTTTGTTGAGGTGAGGAGAGGAGCACGCACACACCTCTCTGGATTTCCACTCTCCACAATCAGTCCAGCCAGACTGAGAGCCCGCCCCCATGGCCGCACGCAACAGGTGCAAACAGCCATCGCTCACAGCCCTGCCGCATCCTCGCCACGCAGCAGGCAGAAAGGGCCCGCCCACACGGATTACCCTGCCCTGGGGAGATCCTGTGCAAGGCCTCTTTTTCAGTTACCATATTCCTATACTTCATGTCAACAAAGCTATATGATGGTGTACCATAAAATCATAGATTAACAAAATGTAATTAAAATAGATGTAGAGAAGATAAACAGACAAATGTAAGATCCCAAAGCCAGCATGTGCCAAGTCAAAATTTTGGTTTTCATCTCCTTCCAAGAACTAGCAAGTTCAACACCTCTGCAAGGTATTGTCTGAGGACTGTGGTACTTGAGCATTCAAATGTTGCACAAAGTAAAAAATGCTTTGAATTAACTCCATGGATGTTCCACTTACGACAACCAACTTCATCCGTATCATCTGAGCAGTCTCTTGCTCCATCGCATCTCCAGTCTGCAGGGATACAACGGCCATTCCCACAACGAAATTGCCCACTCTCACACCCTGCAGTGAGAAAGTAAAACAGAAAGCTTGGCTGTGCTGAAGCTGAAACTCAAGAGTTTTCCCATTAATGATTAAAGACTATTCAGGGATATATTATATTATATTATTATTATTATTATTAACAAACATTTATATAGCGCCAGCAGTGTACCTGGCACTTTACAAAGTAATAAAATAGACACGGTCCCTGCCCCTAGGGCTTACAATCTGAGAGACAGGAGCTGGGGGAGAGACTAAGGAAGGGGAACAGAGGGAGAGACAAGGGGTCTAACATTCATGAAGATGCGAGGTCTCAGGTGCACGTACTTGGCTTGGTTACGATGAGAATGACAGCAGGCAGGTCCATGTGGCAAGGATAAGGGTAAACAAACCGTAGGTATAGGAATAGTGGCTCAGCAGAATAAAGAGTCAGACAGAGCAGAGCGAAAGAGGTGATATTTGTAAATAAGGCAATCAGTCAAATTCTGCTCTCACTTAGCCAATCCAACCCCATTGACCCTGGGGATGTAGGGTGTTTTTAACACCACCACCACCACCAACCACGCATCCAACTGCACATTTGAAGTTGGTGCATGGGGGAGCGTGTTCCCATGAACCACGCAGCCGCCACTCATGGCCCTGCATGGAGCACTTTCAAAAAAATCAGGAGCGCTCGGTGCGGGGCCAATCATATGTGCAGAAGCTGTCTCCATGGCCGGGGTAGCCATGCCAGGAGCTGCCCATGTGAAGCACTCCCCATGCACGTCACATGCGCGAGTGCCCTGCAGTCATGCCACTCAGCGGCCATGGATCCCTTCCCCACCATTCACATTTAAAAACACCCAGAGCAAAGTCCAGCCCAGTACCTAAATATGATTCTTAAATGTGAAGTTTCACGTGGTCAAAAAGACATGACAAAGGAAAGACTCCCATGACAGCTTAATGCAATATTCATAAATATACAAAATGTAGACCAAGGTGGAGAATGGCATTCCACATTATTTCTAGAGGATGAATATTAGTCTTCACCCCCATGCAAACTCTGTTCATATTTTAAAAAAACAAAAACAAAAAACCTTCAAAGGGTAAACAAATATGCAGGCAGTGAGGCAGCTCCCCAGCCCGAGGCCAAAAACCACAGCCATCACTCTCCAGGTTGGCAAGTAGCATGAAACAAATATGCCTGCTGCCGGGAGAGCCATCCCGCTGCCTGCATGACCTGGGTAGGCATGGGAACACAACAGATGTGCAGGTCCCACCCCAGCCCCGCTCACAGCACCCCGTCCCCCTGCCATGATGTGCAGCCATGATGAATAGCCATGGCACACGGCCATGGTGGCCACCACCCCGTGGCTGGAACAGGCGACACCCAGACACATGGCCCCATGCTGGCACAGATGGGCGGCCCCTGGCCCGGGATCTCGGGAGCTGCGTCCTGAGCCAACCGACTACATATCTGGCAGCATGTGAACACATGCACTGGTGAGTTCCAAGCTACAGTAGGCCAAAGCAGGACATAGCAGGCCAACGTTATATCTGTTAACACCCAGGGTTAATCCACTTAGCTTTGGTGGAAAGTTTATTTTCCCATGCTAGGATCAGCCCTAAAAATATGATTAACTTTAAATACTAAGTAAAATAAATAATAATAATAATAATAATAATACTCTTTCTGTGTCTCTCTCCTAGAGCTACAGGGGAGTATATCTTCAATCAACATTTTAATATCATAGATTGTTACAAATTACCTAGCTTTATCGAATCTTACGGGTTAATCGCTATTATTTTTAGGGAGGACTGGCCAGTTAGGAGATATCCAGTCCAGGAGATTCCAGGTGTGGAGGCCCTCCATGTGGTGTTTGATTTGGCTGAGGGCAAGCTTGGGGTGCTGCTGGTATACCAGGCCCCTTCCTGTCCGGCAGCATCCCTTGCCGCTCTAGCAAAGCTGGCCTCGAAGGTAGTGTTGAACTCCCCCAGGACTTTGGTCCTTGGGGACTTCAACACTCATGCCGATGCCAGCCTTGTAGGAGTGGAGCGAGAGTTCATGGCCGCCATGGCAACCATGGACTTGTCCCAAGTGGTCAACAGCCCGACTCATGTGGGGGGACATATCCTTGACCTGGTCTTCTGTTCTGGCCTTGAGGCGGGTGATCCGTTAGTGGGGGATGTGAAGGTCACGCCCTTGTCATGGACGGACCATTATCTCCTACAGGCCGGTCTCTCAGTGCACCCCCTCCAGAAGGGGAATGGACCAGTTAGGTTGGTCCGCCCTCGGAGGCTGATGGAACCGCAGTGGTTCCAGGAGGCTCTGAGGGAGTTAACCCTGGACCCTAACGGCCACTCTGTCGATGTGCTGGTACAGCACTGGAACACCTTGCTGGGGGAGGCCATCGACAGGGTGGCTCCGAGATGTCCTCTGCGTCCATCTCATCACCGCAGGGCTCCTTGGTTTCCCGAGGGGCTGCGGCGTATGAAGCAGGTAGGCAGGAGACTAGAGCGATGCTGGCGTCGGACTCACTCTGAATCTGACCGATTTCTCCATAGGACCCATTTGCAGTCATATGTTGGGGCTGTGAGGACAGCAAAGACGGAATTCTTTGCTGCCCTCGTAGCGTCTGCAAGGTCGCATCCAGCGGAGCTGTTCTGGGTGGTGCAGAGGCTGGTCTGTCCGGCCTCCCTCCGCCTGGACAGGGACTTGTCCCAGGCCCGCTGTGAGGAGTTTGCCATCTACTTTGCAGACAAGATCGCTCAGATCCAGAGTAACTTCGACACCGGGTTGGATGCAGTAGATGAGGAGCATGAGGTTATGGAGGCACCGTCTGGTCGATCTTTCTGGGAGGAGTTTCAGGACTTGACACCGACTGAGGCGGTGGATGTCCTGGGGTCTGTTCGAGCCACAAGTTGTGAACTAGATCCGTGCCCATCCTGGCTGCTGAAAGCCTCCAGGGAGACATTGGGGTCGGTTCTGGCGAGGGTGGTTAACACGTCCCTTCGGCAGGGGAGGCTGTCGCCCAGTCTCAAGGAGGCTGTGGTGCGCCTCCTGCTGAAGAAGCCTTCACTGGATGTGGATGCACTCGCCAGTTACCATCCTGTCTCTAATCTTCCCTTTTAGGGAAGGTTATTGAATGGGCAGTGGCTCTGCAGCTCCAGGCGCATCTGGACAGTATCGGTTTCCTTGACCCTTTTCAGTCTGGGTTCCGCCCTGGCTATGGTACTGAGATGGCAATGGTGGCTTTGGTGGACAATCTCCGCCGGGAGATGGATGCAGGATGTTCTACATTCTTGATCCTGTTAGATCTCTCTGCCATTTTTGACACCGTGGACCATGGGCTGCTGCTGAGATGGCTGCAAGACCTGGGGGGCCTGGATGGAACTGTCCTTGGGTGGTTCCGCTCTTTCCTCTCGGGGAGAAGCCAGCGGGTGGTGCTGGGAGCTGAAACATCGAGCTCCTGGGCCTTGACCTGTGGTGTTCCGCAGGGTTTGATCCTGTCTCCGCTTTTGTTTAATGTGTATATGCAGCCCCTGGGGAAGATCGTGAGAGGGTTCGGGGTGCGATGTCATTAATATGCTGATGTCATTAATATGATGATACTCAGCTGTACCTCTCATTTTTAACTGACCCAGGCCCTGCCGTCTCGTTGCTTTCCCAATGTTTGGAGGCCGTGGCAGATTGGATGCGGCAGAGCAGACTGAAGCTCAATCCTGATAAGACAGAGGTGATGGTGGTGGGTAGGGCGAGGGAGGTATCGGCTCCTCCGGTGGGGGGGGGGGATCTGCCCTCCTGTAGTCCAACAGGTTCAGAGTCTGGCGGTGGTTTTGGATCCGGGCCTCCGTCTGGATCGGCAGGTGGAGGCAGTGGTTAAAGCTGCCATCCGCCAGCTGTATCTAGTACGGAGGCTGCGCCCATACATTTCCGGGCCCGACCTGGCCACTCTTATTCATGCCTTCATCGCTTCAAGGCTAGACTACTGCAATGCACTCTACGTGGGGCTTCCCTTGGTTCTGGTTTGGAGGCTGCAGCGGCCTGTCTCCTCACAGGGATGAGGCGGCGGGAGCATATAACACCTCTGCTCCGCACTCTGCACTGGCTGCCTATAGCGTACTGAGTCAGATTCAAGGTGTTGGTGTTGATCTATAAAGCCCTACACAGTCTGGGCCCCTCATACCTTGGGGACCACCTTGCTTTCCGCGCCTCAGGGCGATCCCTGCGGTCTGCTGGGGGCGCCTTCTTGGAGGTCCCCCGTGTTAAACGGGGGGCCACAATGGAGAGGATGTTCTCGGTGGCTGGGCCGCGACTCTGGAACTCCCTCCCGGAGGAAACTCGCCTAGCCCCGGGTCTGATGGCGTTTCGTCGAGCCTGTAAGACCTGGCTCTTCGTCCAGGCCTTCGGAGGGGAGGGTGGGACGGTAGGATAGGTTGGGGGGGATTTGGGGGAGGGGGCTACAGTAAATGACAGGGGGGATTATTCTTTTAAATTATTTTTATCCTGTGATGTTTTTATGAGTTTTATTGTTGTTTTATCTGTTGTGAGCCGCCCCGGGATGCCATGGGCATGAGGGGGCAGCCAATAAGTGTGAAGAAATAAAATAAAATAAATAATCAAAAGCTGATCTGATGTTAACTAAATTCTAAAAGCTCTAACCAACCAAGGACCTGGTCCTGTTGCTATTGCTCCCTTGCATTAAAGCAACAGAATCAGACCCTAGCTCTTTTCTTGATGCCATAAGAAGAGGAAATTAATTGTAGCCAGTGACAATTGTGAACAATGGGAGGGTGGTGAAAGTTCAATCAACGGGGGAGAAAATTGCAGACACTTCTGTTTTGAGAGGTCTCGGACATTTTCTTGGAGCCAGAAATACTGACTCCAAGAAATACTGAAAGGGAGCAGCAAAGAGCAGAGCTTAGACCAGTCAAGTAAAAGCCATTTTTAATTTTAATTAATAACAATGTGATAAAAACATGCATTTCAGTTAAACTAAGTGACTCATCAGAAGGAGAAAACTCCAGTAAACATAAAGCATTCTTGAATTCACAATGACAAATAAAATATGTCATGGAAAATCAGGCATATCAACACTGTCACATAAACGCAGCTAAGTGATGTATTCCTTTGGGATACAGGCAAGCTACTTTATGCAAGGAATGTTCAAATCTGATTGTCTGGTAGTGACATCCTGATTTATAATGTATCCTGCAAATGGTCAGAAACTTCACTTGACTAAATGGTGGTACAGAGTGGTACAGGAGTACGTACACCCAAATACCTTCTATAGACTAATGTATGATGGTGGTTGGTGGTGCAGGTCTGGGGTTGGTGGTGCAGGTCTCTTATCAACTACCTTTAAAACACAACAACCTCCCTTACAAAAACGCCCTTCAGGAATGTACAAATTCACTCTGGAATCTCAGACCCTGTGATTGAATTCTGCCCTGCAAAGCAATATTTCCAAAGGAGATTATTAGGGTTATTTAAAACTTTATCTGTTAACACTGTTAAACCATTTATCAGTTAGAATTATTATTGGAAGTCATATATAATCCATTTCTACATTTGCTACATTAGTATCATCCAAGATTATAAGGTTTCTAATAGCACCTTACAAAAGAAAGACTTACAAAACCCACTTTAATCAACTTCCAAAGAGGTTTGGGTTTCTAAGTGATAAAATCCATGCTTATAATGAAGCACTGTGTGTAAAAAAAAATCCAACGTTCATTAACCTAAAACAGAAATAGTCAATAAACATTCTCAGATATTTTATGTAATCTGGTCATTAACTTTTGATTTTCTTGTTTTTAATCATTGCATTTTAGCATATCCTCTTTACAGATATTTAAATAATAACATTAACTTATTGAGAAGCATAACAAACAAAATCATTTTCAAAAAGTATAAGAAAACACAAAAGTGAAGGTTACAATTTACCTACAAAGCAAGCAGTTCTTTTACGCTTCCTAATACTTGTAAAAATTATATTTCCAGTCACTCAGAACTACATACAGTAAATGCTGTACCAGTGGCCATTTATACAATTCATCAGCAGACCTATTATAATTCATTTAATTATGGTATTAGTCTTTTCAAATGTAATCTTCCATGCTTGCTTTATTACTACTTGAAGGCTATAGCTCTCAAACACCTTTACAAAAAAGCAAAACAAACTGATTTGTCATCTATCATTGCTGTGTATCCCCTTAGTAGCTAACTGCATTAGGTAGTACAAAATAACTGTTTATTTAGCAAAACAGGGAAGAACTGTTTATTGTAGAAAACAAATTATAGGTGAGGAAGAGAAAGCAGTATTCTGCAGGTTCAAAGGCTTTTGTCCCTGAGGCTTTAAAAGGCGTCTTCAACTGTGATCAAAAGAAATTCTTTCCATTGCAAGGAGAAAGCATGCAGAGTACATAAGATTGCAATAGCTATTGCCTAAAATGTCCAGAATGAAAATTTTAAAAATCAATGAAATTTTAAAAGAAAAACTACTGAGACTGTATCAAAAGTAATAATTAAAAAAGGAATGTAAGTGACAACTCATAGAATTATGCTCATTTATTCAAAATGGAAACTGACACTGTCAACTAAAAACGGATTCTGATGGCTTTATACGGTTTCATGTTAAAGGCTGCCTAAAACAGAAAGAAAGGCACTTCAGCAATATAAAATTGTAAGCCATGTTCTGCTGGCATTGAGTAGGTGAATAGTCAGTTGTAGCCAAGAAGACTCTGTATTGGTAAATGTTCTATAACAAAATGTTTATAGAATCGAGCCCTAAATTGTGGGGGGGGGGGGGGGTAGAGGGGGAGAGTTAGAATGTAAGAGCAACAATTTAAGAAAGAAAAGACTGGATTCATTGAGGAGTTAATAATTACTGACACTCTTTTATGAAAGATTTTACTTTTAGTAAGTGTTGTTTTGGGGGTTTGTTTTTTTAAAAAAGTGGCAAAGCAGTTCATGAATCAGTCAAAGGCTGCCAAAAATTAGTACTAATGAGTTAATTTCCTTAGAAATTCTGATTTACTCTGACAGATGCTGATAAAACCAGACACGTCTTCCAGACAAACAGGATCCTGCTAGCAGGATTCCTGTAGAAAATAATTAGGGGCCCTTAAAATAAACAATAAAACAATTAAAGTTTATTTTTTAATGCTGTGCTTTAAAATTGCTCAAAACTGTCTAGAAACTTTTTGAAAAGAGAAAGTCTTTTTCTTTTATGTTTTTCTTTATCCCTTGCTTTTTTCAGTATATTTTCTCTCCTGGGCTGTGATTAAAATATCCAGGCCAAAAACACAGAAAATCCTAGCAAAAGTGTTGGACAAAACCACGAAGAAAAGTAGAATGTGATTTCTGGCTTTACAGAATATGATGAATGTCTGATCCAACCTAGTTTAAGCATTCAAGGAACTAACTAAAAAAAGCATAACCACTACATCCACCTGGCTACAAGTCAATATTGCACTGAAAAACTGAGCCCAAAGACCATAATTTATCCCTCATAGAAATATCTGGTGCTGTTGTTCCCAAGACTGCTACTAGTCTTGCAGTCACTAATCCTTATGCTACTGCTGTTGTACCTTCTGTAGCTGTCATTGGGTGAAAACATACAAGACATCAGCCAGCTGGATCCCCTGCCCAGCCCATGGAGACTCAACACAGCCACCACCTGTTGGGTTGCCGCAGAGAGCAGAACACACGTGCAGCCTCCACTGACCATGCCCCCACACCCAGAGTTAGGGCAAGGAACCAAACACACAAGCAGAACTTGGGCCCAGGCAGGATTGTGCCCATGAAAAGAGGCCAGCAGCAGAAGATCACCCCTAGACTAAGGCCGCTTTTAGACGAGCGATGCGTGATTGCGCATCGCGCTTGCACATACTTTGAAACGGCCGCATTTATTAATTACACGAGACGGAAGCGGGGAATTATGCGCATATTATGGCAGTGGCGCATTTTTAAAGTCCGTGAATTAAATACCTCGATGATGAATAAGCCCAAAGACTCCAGGCAAGAGCGGAGTGGGCCGTGGCTCAGGTGGTAAAGCACATGCTTTGCATGTGTAAAGTCCCACGTTCAATCCCTGGGATCTCTGGTAGCATGTCTGGGTGACACCTCTGCTGGAGACCCTGGAGAGCCAGAGCTGAAACCCTGCTGCTGTGTCAGGTTGTGACAATACTGGGCTAAGATGGACCATTAGTCTGACTCAGTTAGGCAGCTCCTTATATCCTTAGCAATCTCGTCTGGGCCCCATTCCCAGCCTAAGGCACTGTCATCCCTGCCTGGCTCCCCCTGGTCAGTGTCCAGGGTGCAGGAAAACCGGTGGCTCTGTCTGAGCACAGCTGTGCCAGGAGAGTGCCCTGTGGATAAGTTCCCCTTGCCCAGGGGGCAGGTCCTAACCCAGCACATGGGCAGAGGTAGCAGCCATGTGACACACTGTGTGCCTGGGTTCACTACTGCTGCTGCCCCAGAAGCTGATCCTGCTGCCACGTGGGGAAAGAGACAAGGAAGGAGGAACTATGTGGGGCTGGGCTTGGAGGGAGGGAGGCAGGAACTATGTGGGGCTGGGCTTGACTTGACTCTAGGACCTGCTGCCCCCAGGCAAGGGTGACCTTCCTAGCTCCCTGCTGGCAGCAGCTTCTCCAGGTTGCACCATCAGCTGACAGGTGGCCAGGGCATCTGCTTGTTCCCAGCCTACACCATCAGCTGACAGGCAGCCAGCAGCCACTGCTCCTGAGCCCACTCCATGCCAACATCATGTCCTTGTCCACGGTTCTGGCAGACCTCATCACGCGCAGGGGCTGTGTGTGACCTAATAGACCGGGTAGGCCACCCAGTGGGCCAGCCTTAGCCCATGTTGTGTCAACCACCTTCTCCAGACAATGCATTGGGTAGCAGTGAGCCGCCCAACCCGTGGCAGAACTGGGTGAACATCTGGCAGCCACCTAACAGAAAGGCGTGTAAATCGCAGGCTAATGTTGGCTAATTTCTGGTTTGTTTTCAGCCTGTGTCTTGGATCATCGTGTATTAGAATCCCGACCCAAGTAGCTGTCTGTGATTCACAATCCACTTGGGTGAAAATGGAGAAGGGCAATTTGTGCTTTACAGAGTAAGTTATTTGTACAAACACTGTGCATGACAATAACAGAGTGAACATGTTGGTGAGTGGATGTGGAACAAATGGGATAACATATTGTGGGATAAATTATGAACCCACCTCACAGAGCTATAATACTGGCTTTTTTCAGTATTAAAATTATACATATTTTTTTCCAGAATCAGCCACAGTTCTATGGTTTCAAGCCAAAGGTATACAACATTAGGCTTATGTGATAAAGCTTGTTATTCAATGCAATTATTTTATACCTTATAATGTAAAAGGTATTTTGTAGCAGTGTTCTGCCCCTTTTCCATTAGTGTACACCTGTCTTCAGTGGGGTTAGTAGACAGCAGAGAATGTTAGTAAACTTCTCAGACAGCTAATGGATAAAGGAACTCAATCCATTCCCTCACTTGGCCATACAGAACTGTGGGAAACTTCCAATTCCACATAGGGCTAGGAAGCAATACTGCGCTGCCTTCCATATGGAGGATTTGATGTTTCAGTTTGAAGGATCAAATCAAATGCACATGCCTCACACTGAAGTCCTAATTAACTTAATCACTGATCCTGAATCTGCTAAATAACTGTGTAGTTGCAAGAACCATTATAAAACTGTGCCCAGCAAAAAAATAAACTCTAAGCTGTTCCTTCCTTATAAACAGAGATGCTGCTGTGACAGACATCTCCTGCAGTATAACATTCTTTAAGACACCCTACTTTTTCTATCAAGCAGTTCTGCAATCACTCAGTAAGTACATCATTGTCTCTAAACAAACACTAACACAAACTGAGTCTACCACATACTGGTGCCCTAGACATTCTCAGGAAAAGTAAGTGATAAAATGTCCCCTGATCTTCCTAGGGTAATTCTTTGCTTTTTCTAATCCCAGCACTGAAGGCCTCAAAGGGGTAGCTGGTTGGAAAGAGTAAGCAGAGGGTTTGGGGAAGAAAAATAAATCTAAAAAGATCTAAGAAATAAATCTAATTTTTTTTTTACAAAATAATTTGTACTTCGACAACTTTCATTTCAAATTCATTTGTGCAGGCTAATGGGTCTCAAACTGCTTGAGCTCCTGAAATTTTAGAAGACCCAAGTCTTGGGTGCTTATAATAAAACACTACAATAACCCCTGAAAGGAAAAACATCTATGATTCAGCAAAGACCAGCAGCCTTCTAAAGGAAGCAACACACTGGGGCTACAATAATCCATAGGGAAAAAATTGCTCACACGAGATTATCGAGGAAATTATAGACAAGGCTTATTATTTGTCTAACACCAGTCATGATAAACCTTCACTTTTTTGCTTATTGAATATTATCTGGTGTACTCAGTACATAAAAAAGTAGATGCTAAGTTTGGTTTTCCAATAAGGCTGCTTCTCACAGTCAACCTAATAGTCTTGATTGCTGGTAAAATGCAATTTATGCACTCCCTTTAAATCTGTGCTTTGCCCCAGGTTGGGATTACTGTAATGGCTTTTCAGGGGACTGTATATCCCAGTAATCTTTTCTTTGCTGGATCTCGGGGAGTCTGGTTGAGGATTACCCTGATGCAGTCTTGTCCCACAGGACAGAGGGAAGAGGCAAGTACCAGTCCACATTGCACAAAATCTCAGCCTCGAACTCAGACTCGATACAGTCCCAGAGTCAGAATATGTGTTGCCTCCCCTGTTCTATAAGTATTTTCCCTAGAATGGAATAATATTGGTGCAAGAGAGTTCTCTCCTTAAGCTTATGGAGTCAACATGCCCTATTACAGTCCCCATTTCTAAAACAAAACTTGACATGCAAGGATTCAGCAATGATTAATTAGCTATTGTTTGTAGCCTGCTACAGCCTGTGTTAAATATTATTCAGCTATAAAGTTATATGAAACCTGCATGATGAGAAACTAAGGCAGATCACAAAGAGAAACACAAAATCTATCCTGTTAAATTCCACATGTATACATCAAACCTATTTCTTTATAACAATAAACCTAGAAGCATTTAATTCTCTATCAGTATATTAATTTCAAGGCAACCTATTCAGACAAACATTATGTTTTATTTATTTTTATTTATTTTCTAGATTTCTATACCGCTCCATCCTGCCATGCAGCTCGGGGCGGTTAATGTAATAATATTCCCTTAGGTCATGCTGTGCCTAATTAGAGCAGGATACATGGTATTATTATTATTTTTAAGTCCCTTTGGGAAGGTGGTGAGTTTTTTAGGACAGGGAACATGTCTTGGGGTGGTTTTAAATGAGCAAGGCTTTGGGAGGAGGTCCGTGGCCACTGAGTGGCACACCTGTGGAGCAGCTACTCAGGTGGAGTGAGTGAGGAGGGATTCTAATGGGCGACTCCCAGCGTGGCTACCATAGCCGCCGCCTTGCACTCCCCCTGCCATCAACCATGAGGGAGGGGGAAGCGCACCCAGCTGGCCTTTGAAATTGGCATTTCCCAGTCGTCAGCACTTGCAACCAGCATTCGTGACCAGTTCCTGTGACTTGCAACGGCTGAGCACCCCCACCCCCACCGTACCTCTGAGCAGGAAACCCATCTGCTGGCGTGGGTGGCCACCCCAGTTCATATGAGATGGGGATGTGTGGGTGCCCATTATCATGCACGTTTTTGGCTTGCCCCACACCGCTCACTCCAGATTTTTCAGCAATACCATGAGTGGCCATGAGTGGGTGCTGCATGATTCACAGGGGCACGCATCCCTCTGCTCCACCTTCAGACAGGCAGTCGGGTGAGTGACTCCTGGGTGGCCATGCATAGTAGCATCTCATTTAAAAACACCCTTAGCATTTTGAATATTTGAAGGTGCCATGTCACTGTAAAGTGCTACATTAGAGTGTGTTCTCGTGAGTGCTTTTTTTCGGATATCTACCTCTTAACACATTTTGTCCCTCCGACCCCTTGTTCACATGAACACAGGGGTCAAAGGAGGAGAATACTTGCCTCTCCAGACAAGTGAGGGAGGATGCCCCTACTTCAAGAAGCATGCTCGTGTGTAACTTTCAGGGTAATTACCTTCCTTCGTGCAGTCCCCCAATGTCCCAACAACCCTTGGTTCTCCCTCCATTCCCCCACCCCCCCTCACACAAAAGGTCACCATCTCACTATTATTCCACTGCTTGTGAGCTCAGAGTTGGAGAGAGGTAGTTACTCCAGAGTAACTTCCTCCCCCAAAACTACCCTTTTTCAAGTATGCTCACGTGAACAAGGCCCAAGTCACTGTTCTTTGTTTTGGCAAATCTGTACTTAGAGATGAAGCTGTAAGTTAGAATCATAGAACTGAGACTATCTACTCCAACCCTCTGCTTTGATGCAAGATGACAACAGCTACAACATCCCCAACAGGCGGCCATCCAGCCACCTTTTGAAAACCTTCAGTGATGGAGATCCTACAACCTCCCTAGGCAACTTGTTTCATTGCCGCACAGCTCTTACTGGTAGGAAGTTTCTCCTTACAGGGACGGGTCGGTGGGAGCATATAACGCCTGTGCTCCGCACTCTGCACTGGCTGCCTATAGTGTATCGAGCCAGATTCAAGGTGTTAGTGTTGACTTATAAAGCCCTGCACGGTCTCGGCCCCTCATACCTCAAGGACCGCCTCGCCCTCAGCACCTCAGAGCGATCCCTTCGGTCCACCGGGGGCACCTTTCTGGAGGTCTCCTGTGTTAAATGGGGGGCCACAATGGAGAGGGTGTTCTTGGTGGTCGGGCCACAACTTTGGAACTCCCTCCCGGAGGAAGCCCACCTGGCCCCAGGTCTTCTGGATTTTCGCCGAGCCTGCAAGACGTGGTTGTTCATCCAGGCCTTCGGAGACGGGGGTAGGAGGGTGAGATAGTTGGGGTTAGTTTGGGGGCTACTGAGAGATTTTAAAATTTGTTGGGGTTTTAATGTTTTTATTTAATTTTATTGATGTATTTTTGGTTTTGTAAGCCGCCCCAAGATGTTGTAGGCATGAGGGGGTGGCTAATAAATACAAATAAATAAATAAATAAACAAACAAATGATCTTTAATTGAAATCTACTTTCCTGTAACTTGAGCCCATAATTTGTAGTACTGCTGCTCTTTATGGACATGAAGAACAGTTCATTGTCGTCTTCTTGGTGACAGCCCTTTAGGTATTTGACAACTGCTATCATGACTCCCCTTAACCTTCGCTTTGCTAGGCTAAAACACACCCATTTCCTTCAAACGTTCCTCTTAAGACTTGCCTCTAGACCCTTTATTATCTTTGTTGCCGTACTCTGCTCCAATATCCCTTCTTGAAATGAGGCATCAAAACACAACGCAATATCCCAGGAGAGGTATAAACCAACGGTGAATAGAGTGAAATTATTACTTCCACTAATTTGGAAACGAGGCTTCTGTTAACACAGCCTACAATCGTATAGGCCTTTTTTGCAACCACATCACATTGTTGATTCATGTTTGGTCTGTGATCAACCACAGTCCCTAGATCCCTTTGACCTGTGTTGCTGCAAACTAGGTATCCCTCATCTTATACTTGTGCATTTTGTTTTCCTTCCCTAAATGCAGAACTTTACATTTATCTCGGTTGAATATCATGTTGTTAATTTCATCCCAGATTTCCAACGTATCAAGATTACTTTTAATATTAATTCTAACTTCCAAAGTGTTAGCTACCCCGCCCATTTTTTTTATCATCTGCAAACCTAATAAATATTCCCTCTACCTCTTGTTCCAAATCACTAATAAAGACTGCTTTTAAATGGGATGGGTGGACCCCCACCCACCTGAACACCTTTCTGAAGGTGGCATGGGTGGGGGCGCACTCTCGTGACCCACACACCGCCATTCATGACCCTGCATGAGTCCCGTTTGATCCCCCTCCCCCACTCACCAGATGTGCGTAGGCGCTCCACGCGGCACACATGGACCTATTCCCCAGCCATGCCTGTTTAGAAATGGTGAAAGATATTGAATAGCTATAGACCCAGACTACAGACCTGTGGAACCCCACATGATACCTCCTTCCAGTTTGATGATGAGCCATTGATGATCACTCTTTAAGTATGGTTCTTCAACCAGACATGAATCCACCTTGTTGTAGTCTTCCAGCTCACACTGTACAAGCTGTGCAATACACTTGTATTGCACGATGCACTTGTGATCGTCACGATCACAAGTGAAGCCATGACAAATGCTTTCCTGAAATCAAAATATATTGTCCACAGCATTTTCCTCATCCACTAAACTAGTTACTCTACTAAAGAAGGAGACAAGATTTGTCTGGCATGACTTGTTCCTGACAATTAATTAATTTATTATTATTATTATTATTATTCAAATTTATATACTGCCCTTCCTACATGGCTCAGGGCGGACCAGGTTGGCTACAAGAATTAGGGATGTGCAGAAGGAACCTCATCCGTTTTTGTTTTAGTTTTCATTTAATAAAAAAACATTCTTTTTCAGGTTTTCATTAAAAACCTGTTCATTTTCATAATTATTTTATTTTATTAAAAATTAAACATACAAAAATTAGAAATCACTATGCATGTGCAAGATGGCCACCAGACCATTCTGCACGTGTGCCCTTTTGCAGAATGACAGCGGCAGCATTGCCGCTATTTTGGAAAAGGGCATCCAGTGTATATATACAATACATAGTGGCCATTTTGCACATGCACAGTTGAGCTGCTCTTTTCCAAAATGGCCACTGAGGCCATTCTGTGCATTTGCCCTAATCCAAAATGTCGCCGGCAGCATCAGCACCATTTTGAAAGAGGGCAGCTGTTCTGTGCATACATGGGGCTCTGGACCTGTAAGAAGAAGGAAGAGAAGGCCCGGCTGCCAGGCAGAGGAGCCTCCTCTGCTGCTGGCTGGTGGCAAAAGCTGGCTCTGCAGCCAGTCAGGCCTTCCCCGCCCCACAGAAGGCCTAGCAGCCTGGCAGCAGAGCTGGCTTCCGACATCAGTCAGCAGCAGGAGGCCCGGCCACCAGTAGCGGTGCCGGTAGCTCAGCTGGCAGCCCAGCCAGTGGTCATGACCCCCACCCTCCGAACCAGACTGGCAACAACAGTAAGTAAAGTACAGGGGCCCCAGGGGTTGGGTAAAGCCAGGCCCTAGCAGGTGGGGGTGGGAGTGTTAGGGGTAATGGATCCCCACCCTCCAAGTCTGTGAGTGGGGCAGGGGGTGTTCAGGGTTTTTTCAGTGGGCTCCCCTGTGTCTCGGAGGGTTCCCTTTTCCATTGAAGTCAATGGGAACATTTCCCATTGACTTCAATGGGATAAAGAACCAACATTGATAGATGCGATACCAATAGAAGATCCGAAACACAGGGGAGTCAAAACCGAAAGAAAGCAATACCAATATTTTGTCTGGAGTCCCACCCCTAGTTTTGATTAATGTAGAGTAATAGCAGTCTTTGGCCAGGGAAAGGACATCACTAAATGCAGATAGGCCCTGATAACTTGAATTCATTCAAGATAACCAGGCATTTTTTAACCACCTCTTTATTTATTCTGGCCTTAAATTTCCCCCCCTCCCCCCCCTTCATTCACACACTTTTTGCCAGGCTGGAGACAATTTCCCTTTTTTAAAAAAAAAGACTGAAGCAAGACAGGAATTGAGAAGTTACACCTTCTCTTTTTCTCCAACTCTCATTTCACAATTATCAGTGGACCCATCATTTCCTTAATCTTCTTCTTGCCTGTTCCAAATCTTCCTCTTACTTAATCTTTCTCTTACTCTCATCAGTATGTCACTGCATAAAGCCACCAGGTCATCAACAGAGTAGCTGTCAAGAGGTGAAGACAGACATAATGCTAACTCCACTTTTACACCACTTTGACATTTCTTATGTATGTTGCTGGGCTGCATAGGGCACCAATACAGCCCTGCAACATGCATAAGAAATGTTAAAGCAGCGTTAAAGTGATCTTAAAGTGAAATTAGCATTATGTCAGTTTCCAGCCAAAGTCAGTGGGTAAATCCCCCAGAGAATTCTGGAAGCCAATCAGATGCATTAGTCTCCAGGGCAAACCAACCTAACTGGTCCACCACCCCAACAAGGGCACAGGAGGCTTGTTACAACACCCCCAATAATCAGAACCCCTGTCTCCAGGTCGGTGCCAATCAGAGATTCAACATGTGTCCTACTTCATGTGTTGGGCCAGATATTATCCGGGATAGACCCATGGTTGCCATGGAGGCCATGAAGTTCCACTCATGCCCCAAAAGGTTGATCCCAGCATGTATGTTAAAGTCATCCACGACTACAAGTCTGGGTGACTTCAAGACCACCTCCGAGACCAACTCAGCCAGCTCAGGGCAGCAGGGTGATCAGTACACCAGTAGAATCCCTAATCTATCCCCAGTCAATCCCAACACAAGGTGGACACACTCTGTATTGGGAGAGTTAGGCACCAGATACCTTGGAAAGACCAAGGTGTCTTTACAGATCACAGCCACATCATGCGTGCGCCTCACACACACACACACACACACCCTCAATCCCCGTCAATACCCCTGGCCTCTGATCCTAGGATGCTGCTGCACCGAGTACCCAGCAGGCACCATCTGGGACAATATAGGCCCAGATGCCTCATTTAGTCAGGTCTCTATGTGCATAAGAGGTCAGTGGCCTCATCCTTAAACAAGATCGAAGATGGCTGATGTTTTATTCGTCTCTGACCTCACATTAAGCAGCAGCATCTTTAGATCAGGGGCCCCACTGGCCTCAAACTCCAAATATCCCAAGAAAGGAAGGGAGCAAGACACAGGAACAGACACAAGGTGTCTCTCCCAATATCCCTGATAGTATTTATTCCCCCCTGCTGTACCTCCACAGCCCCAATTAGTCCAATGGCTGCCCCACTCTCTATCTCCCGCAAGGAGGTCCACCTCTCCAGCTCCCTATAACTAGCCCTCCCCCCAAGCACAAGAACACTCAGAGGGCCAGCAAGGCCCTTTGGGGAAGGGTAACTAGAGATTATGCCCCAAGCCCAGCATCCCCAGAGGCAAAATGGCAACAGATTCAGGCAGGGGAACCCCCCTTTGGCTACTCCTCCAACCAACTCTTCCTGAAAAGAAACACTTCCCTCCCACCCCAACTTCAACCCCACCAGACCCATATCCGTTATCCTCTTCCCCCAACCCATCCCAGCCACCTCCATTTCCTCTCCCACACAAAGAGGGAGAGGAAATGGCTCCAATGCTGGTTCCCCTTAATGTATTTTTCCTCCTACTTTACCTTCCCCTTTTAAGTTGTTTCAAATGGATTTTTAGTCATGGTGTTCTATTGTATTCATGTTGTGAAGTGTCCCAAGTACCATTTGGCAGTGGGATGCTAGAAAAACAATATGTATTAATTATTATTCTTATCTTAGCCATGAACTCACTGGGTGACCTTGAGCAAGTCACTCTCTCTTAGCACCAGTTCCCCATCTCTAAAATTATTATTAAGCATATATATAGCACCAGCAGTGTACCTGGCACTTTACAATTGTTATTAAAAGAGACAGGTCCCTGTCCAGTGGACTGACAATCTAAGATGTATAATTTATTTATTTATTTAAACAAATTTATACCTCGTCCTTCCTGCCAAAGCAGCTCGGGGTAGCTAACAATTCATAAAATACAATAAAATATCATAATAAATAGAAATAGAAATACATCATAGAACATTTAATCCATATGGAGGCTTTAAAAAACAACACACCATCAAACCCAACCAGCCCTAACCCAGTCCCCCCACCCTTTACCCATCTCCCTCACCAAAAGAACAGCCAGGTCTTGCATTGTTGTCGAAAGGAGGAGAGGTCTGGGGCCTCTTCCTGGAGGGAGTTCCAAAGCCTTGGCGCAACCACCGAGAATGCCCTCTCCATAGTTGCCCCCCAGTATACCCGGGAGACTTTGAGAAAGGTGCTCCCAGCTGAATGCAGGGGTCGATCCAGTGCCCAGTGAGCGAGGCTGTCCTGAAGATAGGTAGGGTCTAGGTGGGGTCTAGGTCATATAGGGCTTTATAGGGCAGCACCAACACCTTGAATCGGACCCAGAAGACTATAGGTAGCCAGTGCAGAGAACAGAGCACTGGTGTAATGTGCTCCCGGCAGCCCATCTCCATAAGGAAATGGACCACCACATTCTGCACGAGCTGCAGCCTCCAAACCGTCACCATGGGTAGCTCCGTGTAGAGCGTGTTACAACAGCCCAGTCTTGAGGTGATGAACACATGGATGATAGTGGCCACGTGAGAGTCTGAGATGAACAGCCGAAGCCGCCAAACCAGGTGTAACTGGCGAAATGTACTCCTCGCCACAGTCCCCACCTGGACATCCAGGTGGAGCTAGGAATCGAGGAGCACTCCCAGACTACAGACCTGGGGAACCAGCGGGGGGGGCAAACTTCATCAATGATGGGGGACACCAACCCCACTGCCTTCCCCGCTAGCATCACCTCGGTCTTGTCGGGATTCAGCTTCAGTTGGCTTCCCCTCATCCAGTTCCCCACAGCCACCAGAAACCAAGTAAGTACCGAGACTGTCGGGTCTGGGTCGAATGAAAAAGGGAGGTAGAGTTGGGTGTCATCAGCATATTAATGACACCAAATGCCAAACCTTCTCACAACCTCACCCAGCAGCTGCATATACTTGTTGAACAGGAGAGGGGACAGAATGGAACCTTGCGGGACTCCACACGAGAAGTCCCGGGGAGATGAAAAATGGTCCCCGAGTACCACTCGCTGAGTTCCTCCAGCCAGGAAGGAACAGAACCATTCAAAAACAATCGCGCCCACCCTGGTTCAGTCCCACAAGCAAGTCACCAACATCTCGTGGTCCACGGTATCAAAAGCAGTCGACAGATCTAACAGAATCTCGATGCTATTGGATTCCTGGACCCATTTCAGTCAGGTTTTTGTCCAGGGTATAGCACTGAGACTGCACTTGTGGACTCGGTTGATGATCTATCCATGGGATATTGACAAAAGGAACTGTGCCCTATTGGTCTTGATAGATCTTTCAGCAGCCTTTGATACAGTTGATCATGAGGTGTTGTTGTATTCAGAGTCTGCCTTGAGGGTGAGGATGGACTCTCGGGGACATGTCACCTCACCAATCCACACCTGCACTGGGGTTAGGCAGGGCTGTGTCCTTGCTCCAATCCTTTTCAACTTCTATTTAAATGCAGTTATTCCCCAAATGGCTCCTTCAACTTGCTTTCCCCTTAGGTTGGCATGTAGACCGATTGGGTGTCTCTGCTACACAGATGACGTGGTACTTTGTTAACAAGGTCCGTTGTTAACAAGGCCCCAGTTATCCATGATCTAATCATGGATGGGGCCGTGGACCTCACATGCATCACGGAGACCTGGCTGGATGATTTGGCCGGACCAACTTTGGCGGATCTGGTTCCAGCTGGGTATGCCGTGCAGCACCAGCCCCGCATGGGCGGCCGGGGAGGGGGTGTAGCTATTGTTTTTAGGGAAGACTGGCCTGTTAGGAGGTATCCAGTGCGGGAGATTATGGGTGTAGAGGCTCTGCACGTGGTGTTTGATTTGGCTGGGGGCAAGCTAGGGGTGCTGCTGGTGTACCGGGCCCCTTCCTGCCCGGCGGCATCCCTTGCCGCTCTAGCGGAGCTGGCCTCGGAGGTGGTGTTGGGCTCCCCCAGGACTTTGGTTCTGGGGGACTTCAACGTCCACGCCGATGCCGGCCTTGTTGGGGCGGAGCGGGAGTTCATGGCCGCCATGGCAACTATGAACTTGTCCCAGGAGGTGATCTGCCCGACCCACGTGGGGGGACATATCCTCGACCTGATCTTCGGCTCTGGCCTTGAGGCGGGGGGTCCGGTTGTGGGGGAGGTGACAGCGGTGCCCTTGTCGTGGACGGACCATTACCTCCTTCAGGCCGGTCTTTTAGCGCGCCCCCTCCAGAAGGGGAAGGGACCAGTTAGGATGGTCCGCCCTCGGAGGCTGATGGAACCCCAGCGGTTCCAGGAGGTCCTGAGGGAGCTTACCCTGGATGTGGACGGTCACTCTGTGGATGAGCTGGTCCGGCATTGGAACATCTTGCTGGAGGAGGCCATTGACAGGGTGGCTCCGAGGCGCCTTCTGCCTCGGTCTCGTCACCGCAGGACCCCTTGGTTTACTGAGGGGCTGCGGTGTATGAAGCGTGTGGGCAGGAGGCTAGAGCGACGCTGGCGTCGGACTCGGTCTGTCTCCGATCGTCTTCTCCATAGGGCCCATTTGCGGTCCTATGTGGAGGCTGTGAGGACGGCGAGGAAGGAATTCCTCGCCGTCCTCATAGCGTCTGCGAAGTCGCGTCCAGCGGAGCTGTTTCGGGTGGTGCGGGGGCTGGTGAGTCCGGCCTCCCTCCGCCTGGATGGGGACTTGTCCCGGGCCCGCTGTGAGGAGTTTGTCATCTACTTCGCAGACAAGATCGCTCGGATTCAGGCCGATTTCGACGCTGGGTTGATAGCAGTAGGGGAAGAGCGCGGGGGGGCGGAGGGTCCGTCTGGTCCATCTTTATGGGGTGAGTTTCAGGAAGTGACGCCAGCCGATGTGGTGGATGTCCTGGGGTCTGTGAGGGCCACGTGTTGTCAACTAGATCCATGCCCGTCCTGGTTAATAAAAGCTTCCGGGGAGACGTTGGGGACGGTGCTGGCGAGGGTGGTGAATGCGTCCCTTCGGCAGGGGAGGTTGTCGCCTTGCTTAAAAGAGGCTGTGGTGCGCCCCCTGCTGAAAAAACCATCGTTGGACGTAGACGCGCTCGCCAGCTACCGACCTGTCTCTAACCTTCCCTTTTTAGGGAAGGTTATTGAGCGGGCAGTGGCGCTCCAGCTCCAGGGTCATCTAGATAATATCGGGCTCCTTGACCCTTTTCAATCTGGGTTCCGCCCCGGCTATGGCACCGAGACGGCGTTGGTGGCCTTGGTGGACGACCTCCGCCGGGAGATGGATGCGGGATGTTCGACATTTCTCATCCTGCTCGATCTCTCGGCCGCTTTTGACACCGTGGACCATGGGCTGCTGTTGAGACGACTGCGTGACCGGGGGGGTCTGGACGGGACTGTTCTTGAATGGTTCCGTTCATTCCTCTCGGGGAGGAGCCAGCGGGTGGTGTTGGGGGAGGAAACATCGAGCCCCCGCGCCTTACCGTGTGGCGTTCCGCAGGGATCGATCTTGTCTCCATTATTATTTAACATCTATATGCAGCCCTTGGGGGAGGTCGTGAGAGGGTTCGGGGTGCGATGTCACCAGTATGCTGATGATACTCAGCTGTACCTCTCGTTTTCTACTGACCCAGACCCTGCTGTCTCGGTGCTATCCCAATGTTTGGAGGCCGTGGCGGATTGGATGCGGCGGAGCAGACTGAAGCTCAACCCAGATAAGACGGAGGTGATGGTGGTGGGGAGGGCGAAGGGGGTGGTGGCCCCCCTGGTTGGGGGGGTTTGCCCCCCTGTAGCTCAGCAGGTCCGGAGTCTGGGGGTCATATTGGACGCAGACCTGCGGCTGGAGCGGCAGGTGGAGGCAGTCGCTAAGGCTGCCTTCCGCCAGCTTTATCTGGTACGTAGGCTGCGTCCGTATGTCTCTGGCCCGGACCTGGCCTCCCTCATCCATGCCTTCGTCACCTCGCGGCTCGACTACTGCAACGCGCTCTACGTGGGGCTTCCCTTGTTCTTGGCCCGGAGGCTGCAGCTGGTGCAGAATGCGGCGGCTCGTCTTCTTACGGGGACGGGTCGCCGGGAGCACATTACACCGGTGCTCCGAGCGCTGCACTGGCTGCCGATAGTGTGCCGGGCCAAGTTCAAGGTCCTAGTGATGATCTATAAAGCCCTATACGGCCTTGGCCCCTCTTACCTTAGGGACCGCCTCGCCCTTCGCGCCCCGGAACGGCTCCTGCGGTCTGCCGGGGGTGCCCTCCTGGAGGTCCCCCGTGTTAAGCGGGGGGCCACGATGGAGCGAGCATTCTCGGTGGTAGGGCCGCGGCTGTGGAACTCCCTTCCGGAGGAAGCTCGCCTGGCCCCAAGCCTTTTAACATTTCGGCGGAACTGTAAGACCTGGCTGTTTGCCCAGGCCTTTGGGAGGGAGGGTGGGGGGGGATGATTTTAATCCCCCACCCATTTAGTTTTTGGTTTTATGTTTCTAGCCCTGTTTTTATATGATATGTTTTATATTTATGTTTTAAAATGAATTTTAATGTTGATGGTGATTGTTGTGAGCCGCCCCGAGCTGCACTGCAGAAGGGGGCGGGAAAGAAATCTGTAAAATAAATATAAATAAATAAATACTTTTATCACAGAACCGCGTTGGCTTGATTAAGCAACTTAGGGGTTTTGTCGAATTTTGTGAAGCTAATAAACTAACGCTAAACCATCTGAAGTTGAAAATTGCTGTATTTACAAGTAGGAGGAAAACTTATCGATGAATTACTGGTGCTCAGGAGATTCAGCAAGTCCCAATGTTTAAGTATCTGGGAATTCTGTTTAATAGATCACTTACCTGGAAGGACCACGTTCATAAATGTCTGATCGCAATTAAAGGCCCAGCTCGCGCTATTTTTAGTCTCTTTGCACGACAAGGTAGATCTGCTATTGCACCTGCTTTGCGGGTTTATAATAGCAAAATTAGGTCACAAGTCTTTTATGGCACTGAACTTTGGGCTCCTTTTGTTAGGAAGAACCTGGATGCTGTCCAGGCCAGGTTCCTGACGGGACTTCTGGGCAATATCAAAGGGACCCCATATGTAGTTGAGAGGTTGGAGCTGGGCCAAAGGGGATGGCAGCAGTTGGCTCTGGAGTCAACTTTCAAGATGTGGTGCAGAGTATTTACAGGTCAGGGGTCTGAGCTTCTTAAGGAATTGAGCATGTGAGCCCATGGCGGAGTAAGGTGGAGGCTCACTTGCAGGAAATGGGACTATCCAGGGAGTATTTGGCCCCCAGGCCCCCAGTGACAGTACTGAGGGAGGACATCCAGAGGTCAGGGGATATTAATAGGCAAATGGAGATGGCCAGGGCTAGGGCTTCCCCTCATTTGGGGAACTACGATCAGTGGGCCCCTCTCCCTGGTTGCATGGCCTCATATCTTGCTATGCTGATCCCTGCGAAGGCCAAACAGATGATCTACTGGGCAAGAGTAAACACACTACCATCTAGGGTTCTGGACGGCCGCTTTGGGGGGGTTCCTTTCTTGGAGCGACTCTGCCCCTTTGACTCAATGGAGGTGGAGACTGTTGGACACATGCTACTGCACTGCCATCTATACGATGGCTTCAGGGAAGAACTCTTGGGACCACTTTTGGCTAAGCTGTTGGGGAGATCGGAGGGAGCGATTTTAGATCGTCTGTTGGACAATACAGATGTTAGCCAAACTGAGTTTACTGCAGAATTTCTCCTGCGGATGGTACAAGCACAGAGGAGATTCCTGGAGTGTGGATCGACTCTAGACGAACCTTTATAGGTATATGAATTGGATTTTATCCTCTTGATGGGATCACAGGCTGAATTATGTGTTGTTTTGTTCTGTGTTTTATTTACTGCTAGATGAGTGATAGGGTTTCCCCTTTTGTGGATTTGTTGGGCTATTATCTGGGGGGGATATTGACCGCCTGGTGCGTAATCAGTTATTAATTTTATTTTTAATGTATAAGTTAGTTTGGCAAAGGGGAGACAGAGTATGTTTCTCTTTATGAGTAAAATTGCCCTGGAGGAATTTAGCGAAACTTAGTGCGGTTGTCGCACTTTGAGTTTAGTATATCATTTTTATGAGGAAATGTATTATGAGGAAATGTTCATAAGCTATTCTGATTGTTTATTGTTAAATTGGTAGGCTGGTAACCTGGGGATTTAGTTAAATCCTAGATTTAGTGTTTTAGTTTCCTTGTTTTAATAATGGATTATTTATGTATATCTTCTAATGTTTGTTATTGGCTATGCAATGACTTGATGTCACGCTGAATAAACATATCTATCTATCTATCTACCCATGGGACATTGACAAAAGGAACTGTGCCCTATTGGTCTTGATAGATCTTTCAGCAGCCTTTGATACAGTTGATCATGAGGTGTTGTTGACATGATTGTGGGCTTGGCAGGGGTGCACAGGGCTGCTCTTGATGGGTTCTGTTTGTTCTGATTGGGAGGACCCAGTGGGTGGTGATGGGAGATTGCTCATCGTCCCCCCACAGGGTTCTATCTTGTCCCCCCTCTTGTTCAATGTGTATCTGAGGCCGCTGGGCAAGATCATTTGGAGGTCTGGAGTGAAGTGCCATCAATATGCGGATGACACCCAGCTCTAGCTCTCTTGTTCATCTGTCCCAGGTCCTGCAGTCTGGTGTTTACCCAATGCCTGGCAGCTGTTGGAGTCTGAGTGAGGGTGATCCAGTTGAAGCTGAATTCAGACAGGAATGAAGTGATGATGGTTGGTTGACCCTGTGACTTGGAGGAGATTGGGATGTCTGTCATTGAAGAGGTCCAGCCCCCTCTGATGCCACAGGTTCAGCCTTGGAGTGCTTCTGGACCCCTTGTTGAGTCTGGAACATCAGGATGCAGTGGTGGCAACAAGCACTTTTCACCAACTCCAACTGGTGAGGTGGCTGCAGCCCTTTCTTTCTGATTCAGATCTGGCCACCATCATCCATTCCTTCATTACCTCAAGGCTAGATTACTGTAATGAGCTCTGCATGGGGCTGCCCTTGATGACTGTTCAGAAGTTGCAGCTGGTGCGGAACACGGGAGTCTGGCTTCTTTCGGGGGATGGTCACCATGAGCACATTACACCTGTGCTTTACAGTCTTCACTGGTTTCCTATAGCTTTCTGGGCACAATTCAAGGTGCTGGTTTTGACCTTTAAAGCCCTAACCGACCTGGGCCCTAAACATATCTGAAAGACCACCTTTCATACCATGATTCACTGCAACCCCTGCAGCCATCTGGGAGCACTCTCTTGTAGGTACCAATCTTGTTCATGCAATACGGATCTACAGAGGCGTTCTTCGTTGCTGTCCCGCTATTGTGGAAGTCCCTTTCCCTGGGGGTCTGTGAGAGCTGCATATTGTGGAGGCAGAGTAAAACCTTTCTTTTTGACAAAGAATTTGGCAGGTGAGGGTAGAGGTTGGGTGGGTTTAGGGGCAAGAGTGGGTTTTTTCAAGGGATTTTAATGTATTTTGTGTGTTTGGTGCTGTACACTGCCCTGAATCTTAAGGGAAGGGCACAGTAGATATTTAAATAAATAAAATAAAATGAATACATAATGTCAATTACTCCAGGAGAGAATTTTGCAACACATGTCAAGAGAATTATTATTGCTATCAGGGCATGAAATTTCAGATTGAACTCCAGGAGTCAAATAAAAAATTTGGTCGCCAGACTTTATCCTGATATTAAACCTTTCTTGCCCCACTACACCCCATAACCAGTGACCAGCCTTGGTTTCCTGGGCGCCAATGGCTCCCAGGTGCCTGCAGATTTTGCGCCCTGGTTGTTGTTATCCTTTATATTGTGCTTTTGGTGTCCAAGGAATTTAAAAATCCTTATCTAAATCATTTTTCAACAGTCCTGTGAGACAGGTCATTATTTTTCAACAATGCTATGCGGCAAGAGCCACTACGGTGTAGTGGATAACATGCTAGACTTGGGCTTAGGAAACCAGGGTTTGAATCCTGTCCTAACCATGAACTCCCTGTGTGGCCTTGGGTAAAACATAACCTCTCAGACTCAGTTCCTCATCTATAAAATGGGAATATGTGTGTCTGTCTTACCCTGTGTTCCTTTCCAGTGCCCGCTCTGACATGTTTGTTGATTACTTCGCAGATAAAATTGCTCATATTTACCATGACTTTGACGCTGCTCTTATTACGATAGGAAAACCAGAGGTTATGGAATCCCCGCCTTGTCTGATTTTATTGGATCGGTTTCAGTGGGTGTTGCCCACTGATGCAGGGAATATTCTTGGGGCAGTCACGGCCACCTCTTGCAAACTGGACCTGGCTGGTTAAGGCCAGCTGGGAGACGTGGGGGCCATTGCTGGCGGGGGTGATCGGTGCCTCCCTTTGGGAGGACAGAGTGCCGAGCTGCTTCAAAGAGGTGGTGATCAGGATCTGCTCAAAAAACCATCTGCTGACATTGGTTCCCTCGCCAGCTTTCAGCCAGTCTCTAACCTTCCCTTTTTAGGGAAGATTATTGAACAGGTGGTGGCTCAGCAGCTGCAGGAGCACCTGGACTGTATCAGTTTTCTGGATCCCTCGCAGTCCGGCTTTCACCCAGGTTATAGCACTGAGACTGGCTTTGGTCAACTACCTCCGCCGTGAATTGGATCAGGGTCGTTCGCCTGCAGCTGCTGGGCAACTACCCATTCAGTAACCTTCTCTAAAAAGGGAAGGTTAGAGATAGGGCGATAGCTGGCCAGGGAATCAGCATCCAAAGATGGTTTCTTGAGCAGGGGCCAGACAACTGCAGTTTTACGGGTGTCTGACAACTTACCGTCCCCGAAGGCACTATGACATATAATTTAGCCTTCTGGATACTCAACTCCATTAAATTAAGAACACACTTAGCTCTACATCCAGAATA
The DNA here is from genome assembly GCA_003113815.1 of Sphenodon punctatus. Classification (NCBI taxonomy): domain Eukaryota; kingdom Metazoa; phylum Chordata; class Lepidosauria; order Sphenodontia; family Sphenodontidae; genus Sphenodon; species Sphenodon punctatus. Next base: position 6,931,341 of record QEPC01003457.1, on the reverse strand, counting down.
TGCACAACACATGTTTATTGAGTATTTGAGAATGGGAAAATTCAAAACCAAATCTTGTTTTAATGCTCACAGGCAAACACATTTTTAAAGTTCTTACAATGAATATATTCCAGGTTAAACTATACCCTTTTTATTTTTTTAGTTATTCTTAATACAGTTATTAAAGGCCTATGGATTCATTTGTACGAATTCCTTTACATAAACCCTAGAATTAAAGAAATTCATGACTCTAATCTACTGAAACTAAGCAGGAAAGCTTGAAAAAGATTCAAGTCTCCTGCAGACATCAAGTTCAAAGGAATGATACTGTAAATGCCTCCTAGCAACATTAAAGATATTTATAATCCCCATCCGCAATACCTCCATTTAGCTATTTTAATTGAAAACCACTACAAATGCTAAAAGCCTTTTATTTTAGAAAATTTTCTTACTCGATTTTTAACAAATATCTTTACTTTTCCTCTTCTTCAAGCATAGCTTTCTGCCAGTAGCAACCAAAATCTTAGTTTAAAACAATTTTTAAGCAATAACACATCAGCTGGCAAGACTGGTCCATTTAAATGCAGCTCTATTGGTCTGCATTAACTATCTGCTGCCTTAATACAATTTTTCATCATTAAGTACTTTCCGCAAAGCCTTCCACCAGTTCAAGCCCCATAGTAGAGAATGGGGTTTGCATCAGTGAAAGGGCTTTGAGAACTGCAGCCATTGCTTCTAACAGTGCTTTAAAACTGAGAGATCATGGTCATATTTAGAATTCAGCATTACAAGTGTTGACTACAAAAAAAGTTCCAAAATTAAAAATACATACTAATACCATACATGCATAATATTATTAACTATTAATTATTATTAGCATTTATATAGCACAAGCAATGTACCTGGTGCTTTACAAAGTAATGGAATAGACAGGGTCCCTGCCCTAGGGCTTACAATCTGAGAGATGGGGGTGGGAGGGGAGACGAAGGAAGGGGAACAGAGAGAGAGACAAGGAGTGTAACATTCACTAAGATGTGAGGACCCAGGTGCACATGCTTGGCTTGGTTACATCAAGATGAAATGTGTTTTCATCTTTTAATTTAGAAATGCAATTGCTAATAATAATAATAATTAATAATTTTTTTAAGACATTAGTAAGGTTTCTTTTAAACCCATTATTTCACGTAATGATTAATGCTCTAATCTTACAAACACATATGTTTTTAGGATCAGTGCCTAAATACACAGAATAACAGCATAGCCACATTCAGAGGGTTACTCCTCCTACATTAGGACAGACACAAGAAATACTTTTTAACTTTGGTTTAATGTAAAAGATAAGAAGACTGATGTCAAAAGAATAAAACTGCTCTTCATTTATAAAGTATATTTCATGAATACAAAATAGGGACTGATCCATATTAATTGACATCGATGGCAGATTTCCCCTATTCTTTAATAAGACTGGGGATTTATCTGTCTTTTTACACTCCTCCATGAGTGAAGTTATTAATATAAAATACTTTGGAAAATGCCCGGTATAAAGTTACTATTTTGGATAGAATAGCTAAACAAAACACAAACTATCAAGCTGAACTTCTGAGTCACAAAGTTTAATTTGAGATTAACCCTTGGACCCATGCTAGAGTGATTCAGCATTTTCAGCAGTAAATTAGCAGCTTTTACAACTACAAGCTGCATATTTCATTGGCTTCAGATACACTGAATGTAAAGAACATGTTCTGCACTAAATTGGATAACATTAACCAGCTGCCTTGACATCAGGTATCTTAATCCACATAAGTCAGCTGTGATTGTACTAGGTGGATAAGCGAGGCACACACTTTGTCAGTCTAGCAAAAAGGACACATTATGTACTCTAGCAATACTTGTGCATTACAATAAATATGCAAAAATCTATTTTAATTCACTAAGTGTCCTGAGGAGCAAGGAGGACAAGCCAGCATGGAAGAAGTAGAAGATAGGGCTGCATTCCAAGCATTTTCATAAGAACAAAACTTACTAATGGCTCCTGGGCTACTACAGAACAACAATTGCACAATGGGGGGAGTGTGAAAATCTCCAAGGGCTGGAATTATTTACAACTATGGGGTGTTGAAAACAATCACAAAACTGCACAAATAATTTAGACCTGAAAAGGATAACCTATGCCACTAAAAAATCCTAATAGTTTCAAGCTACAAAATGATCTTTTTAGCAAGTGACTTTCATCTGAATTGTTTCAATGGACTTTAAAGAAATTTACTATACATTACAATCAGCTGCTTGCTCTCAAAACTAAAGCCCATGCTGAGATGGTCAGCTGGATTCAATTAAGTGCTATCTTGTGAGGTGGTGAGTAATAGCAAATTCAAACAGTGCTTTTCAAAATCCACACTATGGTATTAAATCTCAAACAGCTAAATCAATGTCACATGTCTATTTAGGGAGGTTAATGTACTTTAATTTGCAATATAAGAAGTCCAATGTTTTAGGTGTGCTTTCACAAATTATTTTATGCAGTGGCGGCTGGTTTCAGTTAAAGTACACACTGCAAAAGATATGAACATAAGAAGTGTCACTTCGTCAGACCAATGGTCCATCCAGCTCAGCTTCCTGTCTCTGATGGTGTCGCTTCAGAGAAGTACACAACAGGTCAAAATGGAGAGATCCATTCCTACAAAAGCCTCATTCCAGGCCCAGAAAGACCTTCCTCTGACTTGCAGATGCCTCACCCCCTCCCTCTGAAGATCCTAATGGCACTGAAAATATTTGACAATTGAACTCTGAAATGTTTGAAACTTTAAATGAAGTTTGTTGTAGTAGGGTTTATTATTGTTTTATTGGAACGTTTCCTTGTTTTCTGTCTATTCCATTTGCAGCAATAGATCAGATTAATAGTACACAAACTCAATAACAAGGGCAGAAGCCATCTTCACTGAACCTAAAGTCCACACCACTAACAACCACCACCTGCTATCAGCAGTTACTTTTCTGCCAGCTCACTAGCATCCTACTAGCTCAGGAGGAGACATTTTCTGGACAGGTGTACCGTAAGGCCATTTTTTTTCTCCTTCTCCCTAAAGTTCCAGAGAAGGAGCCTTCCCTCCCCCAGACCCTTTTGTATGGCAAATTAAATCAATTCAGGTTAAAGTTGATAGATTTTATTAGGCCATTATGCTCACTGTTCGCTCAGGCTGAAACTCAAGGCACCTGCAAGTTTTCTGTGGGTGCTAATCACCCATTCTCCTATGCACACAGTCTCCACATCTGTGTGGGCCCCAGTGCAGATGCACCACCTGTGCCTTTTATAGCTAATCCCAGGCGCCACAAATATTTTAATGAATCTGTCTTTAGTTCGGTCACTCTCACTTACCAACATAAAAACCTTTAGGCCTAGGGTGCAATACTCATTTGCCCAGGCGCATATGGGGTAGCACATTCAAAAAGTTGCAGGCTGAAGTGCTGCACTAGACTCAGAGGTGGGTGCCAAACCATCATTCACAGCTAGAGGCATCATTGCCAATTGCCCACTTTCAGCTGCAGATTTAGTTAGTTAGTTTTATTTATTCAGACTTCTATCCAGTCCTTTCCCTAAGACTCAGGGCAGCTTACATAAAACACAAACACTAGAAATACAATAAAACTCCCTTTAAAAACTTCATTAAAAGAAAAACCCACCCTCACCCCTAGCCCAACCCCTCACATTGACTCATACATTAGAAAAAGGAAAGGTTGCTGTACTTAATCCTTAACGTTCAGTTAAACATAACATCCCTTGCAGGGTCCAGAGGTCTCTGAACTGTAGGCCCTGTGGGACTGTAAATTAAGCATATGTTGTTGTTTCTAAATTTTATGGGTCCATGTATGTGGAATCCCTCTTGAATCACCACGGACCATCCCTCCACAGGCAGGGGTTCCCTGCATTTGAAGCCCTGTGGACCCATATTTTATGTCAGCGCTTCTCACACTTGTGTGGTCATTTTAAATTTATTCATGAACCCCCTGCAGGAGCCCCATAATACCTGAGGTGCTGTGCGGTCACATCAGATGCAGCCACACAAAACGTTATCCCATTTTGGGCAACGTTAACATGCTATGCAGTAGCTCATATGGCCAGTCGCCACCAGATGTTCACCCTGCCCCAGGCAGCCGGCTAACACGCAATGCATCCTCTGAAAAAGGCCAGGGATGCATCGTGCTAGCATTGCCCCCAACTGTTAGGGTAGGGGGGTTTATAGAGAGAGGGAGATGGTACCTTGCACGCCCACTTAGCCTGAAATAGCACCGCCCCCGGAGCCAGTGTAGGGCAATCCTTATTTTGTACGGAAGACACCCCTCAGGTTGGTATAGGGCCCAAACCTCTGCAAGAGAGACGTGGCCTATGTCATCATAGGGGGGGGAACCAGCAAGGCCCTGAGGATTGCCCCCCACTGGACGTGGGGTCTGTAATAACAGTCCTATCCCCGCTTTCACTATGCACACCACCCACGTGCAGGGAGTCCAAGATCCCAGAACCCAAGTGACGAGGATTGTGAGGAGGTCAGGAGGGGGAACAAAACCAGGGAAGGGTAGGTCAGGACTCCACCGAAACACACGCAACACAGACAGGGAAGGTATCACGGGGCCCCAGAGGGGGTAGTGCTCCCAGCGTCCCACACACAACCCACAC
>QEPC01003457.1:6902482-6926590 GCA_003113815.1 Sphenodon punctatus | reverse complement strand
ATAAAAACACACCCTCACCCCCCAACCCTACCCCTCATCCCTACCCACTCCACCCTCCCCCTCGCCAAATGCCTGACAGAACAGCCATGTTTTACAGTTCTTCCAGAAGGCCGGAAGGTCCACGCCCCCACCAGGAGGAAGTTCCACAGGCGTGGCGCAGCAACTGAGAAAGCCCTGCTCTGTGTGGCTCCCCCAAGACACCCGGGGGACCTCCAACAGCGCACCCCCAGCCGACCACAGGGGCCGATCCAGAACCTGGGGAGTAAGGCGGTCCCGGAGGTAAACAGGGCCCAGACCGTTTACGCTCCTCCCACCCACCCAACAGCTGATGAGGGGGGAGCCTGGGAAGAGCACACACTTCTCTGGACCCCTCCTCCCCCCGATCAGCTGTTGGGTGGGTGGATCACGGGACGTGTCCCTGCAGGGGCATAGCTAGGTTGGAATAGGCCCAGGTGCAAGAAATGGACTTGAGTCACACCCCCGTCACCAATCCTCTCCCCTGTCCCATCCCTCTTGTTCCTCCCTCCAATGTCTTTCTCTCCCTCCATTTGCTGCACCTGAGCCCTGGAGGCGAAGGCTGTGCTGCCTGCCTTGTGCTGCTGCTGCTGGTGGTGGTACTTGCTCCATCTTGTGCTGCCTGCTGGGTGGACCCCACACACGCCACGCGCTGCAGGCACTTCCACTTCTGCTCAGTCTCCATCTGGCCATGTCACAAGAGGACAGGATTTATCCCCCACACCCAGCCTGGGCTCTGTGTCCCCCCACCCCATCTGGGTCCCAGAACAAATGTTCCTCCTGTCCCTATGATAGCTACACCCTGGGTCCCTGGGAGCAGCACATGTGTTCCTCCCAGGCTCTCCTCCCCCGATGCACCCACCCAACAGCTGATCAGGGGGCGGAGGGGCCAAGAGGAGGGCGTGTGCTCCTTCCAGGCTCCCCTCCACCATGATCAGCTGTTGGGCAGGGGAGTCTACACTCCTCCCAGGCCCCCCTCCCCTGTGATCAGTTGTTGTGTGGGGGAGAGGAGCAAGCATAAACTCCTCTCACACACACACACCAACAGCTGCCTAGCCGCAGAAAGCCCAATCCTGCAGTGCAGCAAGAGTCCAGGCATCCAGCCCCGTGTGGCCAGCTCATTGGCCTGCCCCGTGGCACGGAAGGGCTGATGATGGCCACCGGGGGGCAGATTATGTGTCCTCCAGCTCTCGCCACCGGCTCAAAGTGCAGCGGTTGCAATTGCCCACTGCAGGGTGCACAGGGGTTTGTGCCCGCCCCAGCTCATGTGGCTGCACCCATAGTCTACACATGACTGGATCTGGCCTTGGCTGTCTGTGGTTATGCCACTCACTGTGAATGAGAATTTAGCCCCCACTTTGCACACCACTTACATTAATAAGGATTGCACCCAAAATTCTTAAGCCAGGACTACTGTACTACAAGTTAATGCTTCCATAAGGTTAAAGGAACTACTGATAAGCATAGGGGCATGTGGAATGAGGCCACTTAATACTGTGTCAAAATTTTCATTCAAATCATGGACAGAATACTAGTAACCCTAACCATATTTTACAGAGAAAGAAAAAAATAGTTTTTAAAACTTGAAGGGGTGTGATTTTTGTATTTATTTATTTATTTCCATAAATTGGCAGAGGATATGGATGGGCAAGTTTTTGTACATTTGCTTTAAAACAGAGGTGGGGAACCTTTGCCCCTCAGGGGCACTTTGAAAACTAGTACAAGCTAGTTCAGAGTTAAGGGGTGTGAACCTGAGGGGCAAATTTAAGTCAGAGGAAGAGAGGGAAGAGTCTGCATTGTGGAACCAACCCACAGATCCGTCCCCTATCTTCAAGCACATGCCCTCAGCTTTACCCCCTTCTTCCTGCATGTGCTACTTCAGAATGTAAGGGTAAGGAATGGATCAAGAGGCCAGATCCTGGAACTGGAAATGAGCAAAATAAAAACCAATAACAGGCCATATTTGGCCCATAAATCAGGAGTTCCCCATCTCTGCTTTAAAAGATGCAGTTTCAAAATGTAACACCTAACGTTTGGTCAGGAAAGAACACTTAGTGCAATAACTGCACCTGCTGCTCCTGGCTTTCTATTAATTTCAATAGAGTTTCAGTACCTGGTGTTAATGGTTGGATTTGTTTTAAAATAAAACTGGGTAGGGAAAGCAAAGGAATGGTAATGTAAAGGAGTACAGATCCTGAAGGAGCTGAGAGTGGGATAAGCTACTCCTCCACTTTAACTGGTACATTTCCAGACTTGTGTGTCATTGAATCTGGGAAGACAAGGAGGAGCAACCTTAACTCATTTTAACTTTAGATTTCAGTGTGTGATTATCAGGGTTCCTAGTTTTCTCTTTGTGATGGAAAACCAGAGATTTTGCCTTTTTTCAGAACATTTAGCAGAAAATGGTAAAACAAATTCCAGGTTTAGGAGGAGGACACAGCGAGCACGGGGCAACAAGGACACTGAGTGGAGCTGAGGGGAAGCAACCTGAAGGTATGTTCTGTGGAGGGGCGGGGGCTCTGAATTTGGAGGGGTGCCACAGACTTCCTATGGGCACTATGAATTGGGGCAGTCAGGTCTTGAGAAGAGGAGACAGGAGATGGGCCTAATTGGGCTCTTAGTGGCATCCCCAAGTGCCAGTCTCTATATGGTCCCCCTTTCAGGTTGGCAGAGCGGTCTGGGCCCAGGCTGGGAGGAGGAGGCAGCAAGCACAGGGCAGTGGAGGGGAAGCAACCTAAAGGCATGTACTGGGGGGGGAGGAGCTCTGCATTTAGAGGGGGGCCACAGACCTCAATGTATTTATTTATTGGACTGTTGGTAGAACAGGTAGCTGCAAAATTGCATGATAATGAAAATATTACAATAAAATGTGGTGTTCTAACTCATGCCTATATATATTGTGGTAAGGGAAAGTCAACTGCCGTTTATAGTTAATCACAGAAAATCAGAGATTGGTTTTTATTTTTTATCAGAGAATTTCCAATTTTTTGTTGCAGAAAACTGGGATCCCTGGTGATTAATAGAGCTATAAGTAATGTAATCCATGAATTCTGAGAAAGCTCATATATATGAAGACCAATATCTAAACAACTTTAAGACAATATAGTAGCAAACTGTGGGAAAATAAACTGATTTTGACTCAAACTTGTTGTAAAGACTTATGCGTGAGACTAATTTTATATGGCAGGAGGTCAAATTCTAACCAAAATGAAAACAACAGGAGTTTTGCCATCAGCAACTATGAAGTTACTATTTCATCCAATGTGAGTAGTGCTTAGCACTGTATATATATTTGAAGGATCAAGCCCTTAGCACAGGGATTGCTAGCTTGATTTAGCAGTCATCCTGTGCATTGTAATCAATTCACATATCACATGCTACCCTACCAAAAATAGTGCTTGTGATTTATCAGTAAATTAGTGGCAAAAGGAAGCCTGCTAGTAAAAGTTCAAATGTGATGCTTCAGAGTCAAGGTAGCTATATCACTGCTCATAGTAAAACAGTGCCACCAAATACACACTTTTGTGGTGGTTGATGTTACTCCTGAATATGAATAACACAGTAACTGCTGAGTATGAATAAACAGTAACTGCTGATGTGTAATATGTGACATTGTTATGAGCTAACTAGATGTATGGGTGGAAACAAACATGATGGCGGCACATCAACCCTATCTGGGTTGGGAAGAAGCATAATACATAGTCCCGGTCTGGCCACCCAACACACGTTCCTGCGGTTGGGCTGCCAGGGAGGGTGGGGAGATGCACAAATGTGTGACCAGCTCCACCCCTGCACTGCAACCTGCGCCACACACCCCACCATGACGGACTGTGGGCAGATATAGAAGCCAATGACAGCCGGCCATGGCAGACACAATCCAGGTTCGTTCATGGTGGGCCACAGCAAACATGATAACCCACTGTGGCCCGCTTTGCCCCAGTCGGGCAGACCATAGCCCGGGTTGCCACCTAGAATTAATCCAGGGGTCAGAGCCTGGACTAACCTCCAACACACCTGGGGTCAATCCTGGGCCAACATCTTGCAGACTCGCAAACCAAAGCGTGAAAAAGCAGTCTACAACAGGCCACCATCACATCAGTTTCTACCCTGCGTTTATTAGAGAACTACCTTGGACATGTAAGTATGGCAGCCTTCAGAATGGTGTGTACAAATCAGACAAAGTGAAAAACCCTGTCAGATCTCTGCACAATGTTCCAAAACCATGGATAATCTATGGAGAAATAAAAGGACTGATCTAATTCAGCCCTAGTGGAAAGGAGGGCAGGAAATGTCTGTTTTTCCCCTCATTTGGCCTCAGGGATGTGTTTTTACATCCATGCTTGTTGTACACAGGTAAATCACAGTGTCTGCATGAGGTCCCATTGATTTCAGTACCAATAAATTTCAGTGGGACTCCAGGCATTCACACAGGTCATATTTTATTAAACCTGTTGTATGCCTAATTTATGTACTGAGGCATCATAAACAACAACATTCATTCTAAGTGCATCAATCTTCAAGCATCCCAAAGTCACAACATTTTCATCTTCAAAGACCTTTACAACATCTAGCTAATGAAGGAAAGAGACCATTGTTACTGTCAGGACCTGAACCTATGGCTGCTGGACTGAGTAATGGCAATTTCTCCCCTGTACTACTACCTGGTCTGCTATAGTGGGAAATTTTCCTCTGTGTTGGCCTCTCTCTCTGCCTCCCCCCATTTGCGGCTATGCCTGCCAACTTCCTGATTGGCTCCCAGCCTTATATAAGGCATGTTGCAAGCTACCAGAAATTGGTGGAGTAGCTGTTGCTGTTTGGGCCTGCATCTTTGAAATCACTGGTCCTCCTAGAGCACTTTCCCATGTGACAAAATGTGCACTATTTGCCTCTGTGAGAAATTCCAAGAAGCAAATGCTGGGTGGCTTTTGTCATATGGTAGAAAAAAGCCGTGCGGCTTTAGCACTGATCATGTGGAGGATGCGGAGCTTGATTTTCCAGCTATGCATCCTCCACATGATCAGTACCAAAGCTGCACGGCTTTGTTTTCCCACATGACAAAAGCCCTCTTGGAGTTTCTTGTGGAGGCAAATGGTGCACATTTTGTCATGTGGCAAAGTGCCCATAGTCTCAGGTTGCATCTCTCTTAGTTGATTTGTTACGCTGTTTCGCTTGTTGGTGAAAACAGACATGACGCTAACTCCTGCTTTAACATTTATTAGGCATGTTGCAGGGCTGCATAGGGCACCAATACAGCCCTGCAACATGCCTAAGAAATGTTAAAGTGGAGTTAGCATCATGTCCATTTTCACCCTGTATCTCCTTTCCTTTCTCGTTGTCCTTCCTTCCTTTCCCTTCTGTATGGTGTTCCATTTCCCTTATTTCGTTGTTTCTTTAGCCTCCCCTTTCTTGTATGTTTCTGTATGGTCTTTCCCTTGTAGCTTGTATACTCTTGGTCTCCTTTGCTGGGTGTGCTGCCTCTGTTAGTGCACCTGTTCCCCTTTAGCCTTACCCTTGAACCATCTTAGAACTACCCCTTGCCTAACTTAGTCCCTTATAGTGTTTGTTTCCCTTCCTTACCCCCTCTAGCCATAGCTCTGCTCATGTCTTGCTCTGTGGGTGAAAACAGACATGCCCATAACTCCACTTTAACATTTCTTATGCATGTTGCAGGACTGTATTGGCACCCTATGCCACCCTGCAACATGTGTAAGAAATGTTAAGTGGTGTTAAAGTGCATGTCTGATTTCCCAGATCCTCTTGCTTAGCCACTGCCTGTTTAAAGCTTTGTTCCCCTTCTTGTTCCGTTACTTGCCCCTTAACCATAGTCCTGTTGATGACTTGCTATGTGTCTCTGCTCTGATAATTTAGGTGTTGCACTGGTGTTTACTCTCTCCTGAGTCCTGCTCCCAAGTTCCTTTTAGCCTTACCCTTAATTGAGGTTCTTGTGGCCTCGTTCCTGCCTCCTCTCTGGGTCTCTAGACTTGGGAAGTTCCCAATAATGAGCTTGGCCACAGCCTCGGAGCTCAGCCACTGCTAGATCCTGAGGGGATGTTAACCCTGTAGGTGGGTCCTGCTTCCTTAGTGTGTGTCTGTCTTGTAGGCTCTAGGCTGGTGTGTCTGTCCATCTCCCCTCTCTCAGTTCTTCCCTCCCTGTTTAGTTTCCCTATAGCTCCCTGATAGTGCTTCTACAGGGCCCTGCTCCTGCCTCCACTTACTGTGTTCCTGACAGTTATTTAGTAGTTAGGAAATAAGATGCCTCATTTCGCAGCTCTTTAGCCTTGTCTGCCCTAGTAAATTTTAGAAAAGAGTCTCTTCAGTATTAGCAGGAGTCCTCGTTTAGAAACACCAGGTCTATTGCAACCACCATGTCAATCAAAACTAAATCACCTGGGGTTGTATATGCTGGAAGAACCCAGAGCTGCCTCAGCATTGGTTCATTTAAGCAATGTTAGCAGCAGTTAGTAAAATTATCAAGTATGAACACAGCACTTGATTTAAACGGGAATGCTTGCATATTTACTTCTGAGTAGAAAATGTAGGTTTGCAGCCAACATGATTAAATGAGTTGGAAGATTTAAGCCCATGACAAGATACAGCTGCATTCAGAATTACTTTTTATTGGCATTTTTGCCACAGAAAAGGGCCATTCATGCATTAATGTCTTTTGCTATTATGAGGTATAATAGGTTTTTAAACTGTTGCACTTGACATGAATAGGGCTACATACTTGTCTGAAATTAGCAACAGTGCTTCTGGCATCTTGCTGGTGATTGTAGGAGCTTTCTTTGTTAGGTTTTTGGGTTTTGCCTTTTCCTTTCCCTTTCAAGCCAACCACAGGGTACCCCTTTAAAAGCCTGTCTCATTCCCTTAGAAACCATTTTTACTCTAATATTGTGCAAATGCACCAAAGCACTAACATTCTTTTCATTACCTCTGTGGTTACATGAAAGGTATTCATTGTAGTAATTAATCTAGGTCTTGACAAATTTGAACTGGCTGAACACCAGGAAACCTGAATTGACTCCCAGAGACTAATAAAAGAAAAAAAAAAACCATCAAGCCACCTTATGTGGGCCCATATGGGGTTCCATGGGGTTTTTGCCTGAGTAAGGAGAGCAGAATCAGACCTCAACTCATTGGAAAATAATACTTGCTTGAAAGATTATTCTTTTTACCACCCAAGCATGGCACCATCTTACATGAGTGCAATAAACAATTTTTTGTGTGCACGTGGTGCAAGATGCACTAGGGTGGTGGCAGTCAATCTGGATCTCCAATAGAACAGGGACATGAATGTGAGCCATCACCATTCTGTAGAAGCTTAACCAGACTGGGCTGACCTACTGCCACTGCCAAGAGTTGGGGAGGGGGATTCATTAAGTAGTAGACTGACTTCTAAGAGTGTTTTTATACAAGATGCTACCATATATGGCCACCCACGAACCACTCATCTGACCACCTGTCGGAAGATGGTGTGGAGGAATGCACGCTCCCCTAAGTCACGCAGCACTCACTTATGTCGCTCATGGCCAGGGGCCCGAGCCAAATGCAGGTCCACAATTCACAGTTTTCCCCACAGAATCCCCCTCTCCCCATAAAATCTCCTGCCCCACTTCTCCCAGCGTAGAATTTCAAGACTGTGCTAGGGAGACCTCAGGGCAGGCAATTCCACACGGGGAGGGGGATGAAGAACCTTTGGAGCTTGGCTTCACTTCACTTCCCCTACTCTCCTCTCCCCTCCCCCAGGCTGTGCAGGGTGGGAGAGGCTGCAAGGGCTCACCTCCCACCCCTCCACCACCTTCACAGCCTGGTAAATGAACTGACCTGGCAACAGCTTCATTCAGAATGCTCCCCCCCCATCCGGCTCCTGATAGCCACTTCCTGGCCCCTCTCAACAGGGCCTCCCAGAGAGACGCGGCCAGAGGATGTCATTGGGCTGTGTCACTCTAGGAGGCCCCATTCAGAGGGGCCAGGAAGTGGCTAGGAGGAGCCAGATGGGGAGAGCGCTAAATGAAACCACTGCTACTAAATCTGTTTATTTGCCAGGCTCAGGAGGGGGAGGGGGAAGGAGAGTCCTGGTGCCCCTCACTCACCCAATGCAGCTGGGGGGGAGGGGAAGCCGGCTCTGTGCTGCATCTGGGAGGCTGGGGAGCCCAGTGTGGTGAGTCACAGAATTGGGGCCCCTAGCCTCCCAGACTCCCATGAAATTTTTTTAAAAATTCTGCAGGAGAATTAGAGCCCTGATAATGGCACACAGCTGAGAAATCTGGAGTGCACCATGCGGGGCAAGCCAAAAAAATACATGGAAACAGGTGCCCATGCATCCCGTGCCCATATGAAATGGGGTGACCAGCCACACCAGCAGACCAGACTACCACCCATAGGCACTGTGGGTGGAAGACCCAGCCTTGGCAAGTCATAGGAACTGACCGTGAGCGCTGGGAAGCCCGGGTTTCTCAGTACTCATGCCAGGACATATCAATTTCAAAGGCCAGCCTAGGGCACTTCCCCCTCCCCCGTGGTCTATAGCGGGAGAATGCGAGGTGGCTGCCATGGTAGCCATGCTGGGAGCCACCCATTAGAATCTCTCCCCACACATTCCACCTGAGTGGTCCTACTCAGCCGCCACAAATCCCCCCCCTACACACACACATACAAACCTTGCTCATTTAAAAACACCCTCTGTCACCCTGTTTCCCATCAGGAACTGAATTTCCTGGAAAATGGGTGAATAATCAGAGGTTGGGTGTTGGGGGGGGGGGAGCAGATAAGGGGAAGGAGATGTCACTCCCTCACTCTGGATTGTTGTTACACTGCTGACAAGTTAAAGGCCCTGGGCATACATGTAAAAATATAATAACCTTAATCATACCTGTAAGACAGTGTATGCAAGCAAGACCCACTAAATGATTAGTGTTAAACAGGCAAAATACTACTGGTTCAATAAAACCCAGAGCAGCTTCAGTCATTAACTCTTACATGTCATTTTCTTAAATCCAGTACAATACCAAACAACTAGCTGTGATCCTCAGCTCAGTAATCCAGTTTAAGAATTGAAAAACAAAGAAAACATTAAAAGACTTGATACCAACTGGAAAAGCTTATTGTGGATTCTGCTAAAGGCCATCCACTCCATCATTTACATGTTTACTCATTAAACTTTTTTTGAAACAGTTCAAAAAATGTGCTGAGTTGGAGGACCAAAAGGCAGACACTAAACTGAACATTTCAATAAGGGTGGACTTCAAACTGAACCTCAAAAATGGTAAGTTATTAAAAGAAATGTCTGCTATTTATTTTACAGTGCCTGCGCCTGATTCTCTTTATATTACGCTAGTGTAAATCAGAAGTAACCCCACAGAGTTGCACTGATTTAAGCAAGAAGGGAAGCAGGCTCTTTGTCTTCAGTTGGAATTTCTTCAAGACAGCTCATAAAACTGAAGGGAACCCCTACTAGAGCACTAAGGAGATATATCAAGAATATATTTTAGCTTTAGAAACATTGCAAACAATTCGATCATTCCATCATTTATTTGCTATGCTTACTGTAAACATTAACAAGTAGTAAATTAACTTAAATTTTCTCAGTTCTATATCTAACTAACCACACTGATCTAATCTTTAATAAAAACATTGACTAGCTTTTATCAAAGTGTCAACTGATATTCATTTAAAAAACTCATTTTTTAAATTAAATTAAATTCATTTTAAAATTCATTTTAAAAACTTTGCATTTCTTACCAACAAAGTTCTATAAAGTGATTTTTTTTCCTTTAAAACATCTACTCAAGAGGTCATACTATGCCATCAATTTTTAAGGACTTAAAATGGAAGAATTTGCTGATTTAAAAATTGTGTGATGCAGAATTAAGGTTTTTTGCCATAAAAGGATTTTCCCAGTTTAATAAGGTTTTCTCTAATAAGTGTGACTAGAAATCTTTTTCATCTTTGATAATTTTGTATTACTTCTGAAGTGTGTTATTACATTAAGTAGTGCAAATTACTGAGGGGCTAATCCTGAGGCTCTTACTCCATCCATTGTTTCAGTAGGAGGTTACTTGAATAAGCTCTGGATAAAGCCTGAATTAAAGACCACCAGGTTTGGCCCTAAATAATCAGAAAGAAAAACAAATATTCATGGTCTTTGATCTGCCAATAATTTAACTTTGCAGGAAGGCATATATGGAGTAAAGGCTCAGAACAGCATGACTTATGTTATGTCAATCCAGCAAGCCCAAAAGGAAAAGAATAAAACAGCTTTAATGAAATTGCATTCTACCTTCCCCCTCACAAATGAGTCTTTGCTCAATTCCTTCAAAACACATGAAGGTAAATCTGGATTAAAGCAGGATTTCATTGCTCAGATTTCCAGTCAGCTCAATATATGAAAGAAGGTTTTGATTTGCCTTTCAAAGAGCTAGGAGTGTTGCATCTATCTTAGTTCAAATCTCCTTGGATGCCCTCTTCCCGTTTGTCTTGACTTCTACGGTTTAATAATTCACTGTAATTCTAGAAGTCGGTGAAAAATCTAAGCCTTACCAGGTGTCACCCAGTTACTCCTTTCAATTTTTAACTGAAATTTTATTTTCTTGTCCATTCTTCACTTTAGGTGATTACTTAGCAAATTCAAGATATACTTCACTGCCCAGGATTTAGAGTATGCAGTAAATTATTAATGAAAGATCAAGGAAGGTACAAAAAGAGTACTGTTCATCCAAAAAAATCATCAGTAATGACATTCTATTAAGTGAAATCGTGTAACTTTTCCCAATTAAAATGTAAAAGGATTTGTAATCTGTTTCACTGATGTGTATCTTTTATTTTCAAAGCATACAAAAACAGAAAATACCATGATCCCAGTCTTGCATCCAGTTGAGGTCAGAGGGACCTTTGCTCTTGATTTCAGCTAGATTCTAGGAAGGGCAACATTTCTGATACTAATCTTCTTGACAAGAGTCTAAGGGTGTTTTTAAACGAGATGCATCCATGCATGGCCCCCCACCATCCACGCGTCTAACCATTCATTTGAAGTGGGTGCATGAGGAGGTGTGTTCCCATGACCCATGCAGCGGCCACCCCATGGCAATGCACGAAACACTTCTGAAAAATCTGGAGTGCCCAGTGTGGGCCAGGATGGCCGCATCCATGCACAGGGCAGCCATGCTAGAAGCCACTCATTTGAAGCCCTCACCACGAACTTCATGTGCATGAGGGCCCTAATGCCACCCCACGCACCAACCATGGACACCCCCTCTCAAGCCTTGCTCATTTAAAAACACCCTAAGAAAATTATACATGTGCAGGTTTATGATAAACAGCTCAGAAAAAGGTCCTCGTCTGCTTTTACCTGTCCTTCATTGTGACTGTAAATTAGACAACTCTACTTTTTTTTCTTAAGGTCCAAATTCTTGTTCATGTTGCAGAATACAAATACAGAGGCTTTACTCATGGACTCTCCACAGGGGTGAGGAGGGACACAATCTCAGGTTTCCAAAGATTTGTTCTACAGGCACTACTGTAGCCCATAGTTTTCTACTTTACATCTCTCTTCTACAGAAATTGTGCTGAAGTTTTGCTACAGGCTTTTTTTACATGAGACATATGTCAGGGGATCTGTGATTGGTGTTGTGGGGGCAGGTGCACCATGCTGCCCCATCCACACAGTGCCCACCCTGTCCCCACATGGGGCACTCCAGATTTTCCTGGAGTGCCCCATGCGTGGCTGGGGTGGGCAGTGCATGAGTCACAGGAGAACACACCCCTGCACACTGTATTCAAATGAGACAGCCCCCCACATGGATGGTGAGTGTCCATGTGTGGGAATGTCTTGTGTAAAAACACCCACAGAATCTGCACAGCAGCTACCCAACTCTGTCCTCCAAACTTCCTTCTCATACTTATGTGGATTGGATGCTGAGGGACACAGCTTCCCTGAGGCCATGAGAATTCAAAAATAGGAGAGGACTGCCATTGAACCCCAAACTCAGGGCAGACATGTCCTTCCATGTATGTCCCTCTGTTTTTCCCCTAGTAGGCAAGCCAAGGGGTTCTGTCCCCATCAACTTTGGGCTGTGATTATTCAACTAACTTGCGTCTTCTACATGCACAGAGAGGCTATAAGTGACAGCAGTAGTGCAGCAAAGAGGTTCCCAAACTGGAAGTCAGAAACCCAAAATGAGTTGCACTATCTGCAAATCAGATTGATATTTAATATACTTTGCATGTTTCTTTGTTGCTGTCTGGGCTGAGGTCACAAAATTATATTTAAGCCTCAAAATGAGATCACACAGGCAAACAGTTTGGTAACCACCACTTTAGTAAGTAGAGCAGCAGTTCTGTTCTACAAGAACCTTCAGTTTCTTGGCCTTGTTTTTTAGGAACTGTAGTTAGCTTCAAATGTGATTGTAGCTCCTGGAAAAGGGGCAATTGGATTTAGATTGCAATCGTTCACTACCGGGCAGCTTTCAGACAGGAATTATGGCTTTCAGTCTATCAGCACAACAGTGCGCTGACACCACAACAGCCTTACCACAGGGAGGCCCAGAGCAACTGCCCTGGGCCCTGCTATTTTCTCTCCTTCTGTGGACCCTGCAGTGGCCCCCATTTTCACCAGGGCAAAGTGTGGGGGCCCCACTCCTTCCCAGTGGGGTCCCAAACACAACCACCTCTAGGGCCCCACAGAGGGTGTCCCTGAGGAGGTGTGGGGCCCCAGGGGAGGGGACCCACTGGGACCCTGCATTTTATCTTCACCCTGGGCCCTGCAAATTCTAAAGCTGGCCCTGCTGCTCATATTTTAAACAGCAGACAGGGCCAGATCCAGCCAAATGCAGACTGTGTAACTGCACAAGGCCCTGTGTGTTTGGGGGAGGGGGGAGAGGGTTGCAGAGTTGCCCTGAAATGCATAGCATCCATGAATAAACCTGAAATGACACAAGAATTTGAGAAGTACTGGTGTCAAATATAGGGAGCCCCGGCCTACGGAGGGCCTGAAGCAATTCAGGAGGGGACCCCCCCGAAATACACAGCCCATGAGTAAACTAGAAATAGCAAAATCTGCATGATGTATGGATCCTCCAAGCCAGTAATGCAGGGAGCCCCAGTCCCTGAGGGGGATGTTTGGTTTAAGTTTAACATAAAAAATTAATAATGGTAACTTTTCCCTTTTTCTAATTTTAGAAAGGGCCCACATCACCATTTTGCATGGGACCTCGACTTCCCTAGATCTGGCACTGCCAACCCAGAAGGAAATAAGCTGTATCTACTATTTCCACCACTGTTCAACCCCACACGCCACCATCTAACATTTCTGCTTTGGTCCTTTTCACACAGACACTCTAACACTGATAAAATGGGGGTTACATTTTATTATACATGTTGCACGGCTATAGGTGTGCTCTATGGATGCCCTGCAACATGTATAATAAAATGTAACACCCATTTTATCAGTGTTAGAGTGTCTGTGTGAAAAGGGCCATGTTTTACACAATGGCTTTGAAATTACCTCTGCCTTTCAAGAGAAAATTTGTTTGTTTGTTTTAATTTCCTTTAAAAAACATTTTTTTAAATAAAAGACTCCTTTCAGCAGTGCATGCATAGACAAACTCTATATATCATTAGTTATTTAACTTACAGCAGCTTTCATGCTTGCAGCAGACAGTGGTTTGCAACCACTCACCTAAATCCCAATTTTTGGATTGCATATGTAATTAGTCTATGTGTCAGTTTTAAGCACGAACAGAAAGGAGTATGGCTGAACAGCTCCAGGGATATAATAATGGATTGGATTCATAGGCACCTGTATACCCCAAAGTATTGTGTGTGAAGTACTGTGTTGCACAATGCATTAACACACAATACCGGCTTGTGCAATGAAGACACAATGCACAAAAGTGGGATACCATATTGCACAATATAGAATAAGAGAAACAAAGGATTTTATTTTTTTTACCAGAGATTAACAAGGGCAGACTGTAAATTCAGAAAACAAGGACAAACAGACTTTGGAAAAGCAGACTTCCACTACTTTATTTTTCCAAATAATAAAATTCAGAGAATAAATTGGAATTCATAAACATCATTATATAAAGTTTCAACTCCTACAACAAAGGCTGCTTCCACGCAATCGTAAATCTGGAGTAAATGCCTCTAAGGGCACTTTCTGATGTGCATTAAACTGTACTTACAAGTTCGGGTGGCAAAACATGCATGCAAATTAGATGCAGCTTTGATAACATCAGAAAGGCGCGCTGCTGCACATGATTGGAGCTTTTCATGCGCTGTACCGAGCTGGATTTTGCAGCTTGGCACAGTGCATTTGTCAGTGTGCTGAAAAGCTTCAATCATGCACAGCATGCCTTTCCAAGATTATAAAAGTCGTGCCTAATTTGTATGCGTGTCCAGCAGCTCGAACTTGTAAGTACACTTTAATGCATGTCGGAAAGCATGTGCCTCTAATCTCGCGGACTTAAAAGTCTGCTTTCAGTAACCTTGCGAGGGTGGAGTTTAGATGTGCCTCCCCGTACCGGACATTGCCCAGCCGCCATTAGAAACAGCAGTGGTGGGCGGCTTACACATTTCTTTGAAAACTGGATTTGTGAAGCCTGGAGTCACTATTTCCAATGGAGGCCGGGTGACTTCCTGTGTGGGGAGGCACATCTAAATTCCATCCATGTGAAGTTGCTGAAACGAGATTTTTAAGTCCGCGAGATTAGAGGCACGTCTAAAAGTGCCCTAAATCTGGATTTAAGTGCTCATGTACACAGATATTCTGGAGTACATAAATCCGGATTCTTGTTGTAATCCTGAGTTATACATCCTAATTTTTTAGACTTATTTACTCCAGACTTAAATAAGTTCGGAATAGTGGTCATGTAGACACTTATTCCCAACTAGAGAATCCTGACATGCGCAAGACAAACAGCGGCAGATCCCCATTTGCACCGGCTCTTTTCCCGTCGGCCGGCTCCTCCACGCTGCCGCATCTTCCCTCACCCCTCCCGCTGCTGCCGCTGCCACCGCAGGTGGGAACGCAGCCGTAGTTGAGGGCTGTAGGGTGAACAAGATCATTACCCTGACTCACAAGCAGGGAGCTCCCTCTTTCAACCAGGAAAAGAAAAGACAAAGTGCCTGTCTTCTACTGTGCATTCTTTCAGTGATTATGATTAAAGTGATCAACCTTTTGACATTCTGTAATTTTCCTGCAAAACTACATGTCATCAGCTTTAATTCGGTACCATATATGTCACACTTTTCATAGTTCAACTATGAAAGCTAAGCCTCTAACCATCAATAGTGCGGGCTTCTAGTACATAGAATTATAGCTATAATTAGGGTGGACACACCTCCCCTTTAAAAGAGGACACTTATGAAAAATACATGGTGCAGATAAGTGTCCTCTTTTAAAGGGGAGGTTTGGCCACCCTAGCTATAATGGATAATTTAATTTTGTCTTCAGTTACATACAAGGGCATTCAGTGTTCAGTCCCCATAGCTATAAATGTATATTGGTATGTCATGAAAAAAAGCATAGATGTGCCTGAGCCAAAAGTTCGGAGCCTCTTATGTAGATGTATGAAGTGCTTTGAAAACGTTCAGAACGAAATACTGTACTTAAAGAAACCCACTGTTCCCATAATTCCATATAAAATTATTATTATTATTATTATTATTATAAGCATTTATATAGCCCCAGCGATGTACCTGGTACTTTACAGAGAATCCCTTGATACTACAAGGATCACCACAGTAGACAGATTAATTATAGACCCTATCTTTCAGTCTTTACTCATGCTAATAGTCTTAAATAACGACCAATAGTGTGAGGAAAGGTTGCAAGATAAGGTCCTGCATGGACTGAGAGAGGCAATATTATCTCATCAGTCACTGCTACTTATAGTGAGCTCTCATGAGTCAGACTTGTCAAGGGAGAAAGCTGAGCTCTAGTACGTGCACAAGTAATCAAACTGACCTGAGGTTTTGGAAACCTCCAGTTTGCAATGAGCAGGTATGCTGAGAGATTTAACATTCTTAATGCTAGTTAGACACTCCATTACTCATACTACATCTTTGCATTAGCATAGTTACTCTGCTACTTGCCTTATACATAGCAGAGCAAAAATCTCAATGTCATACCTCCTTGTGGGATGTCAGTTCAATATTTTTCTCAACCTTACCAAATAATCTCTTTGTCTCTCTGTCTATATCCTAAATACGTTAGTGTTGTAAGCACCTGTAACTTCAATACCATCCAGTACAAAATAATAATAATACAAAAGAATTAGCTCCTTGCCCACTTTGACCTTCTTGGCAGGGCCCTTGCTGAACACTGGGTGAAAACAGAAATGCACCTTAATTCCCACTTGAACATTTCTTATGCACATTGCAGGGCTGCATAGGGCACCAATACAGCCCTGCAACATGCATAAGAAATGTTAAAGTGGAGTTACGTTCATGTCTGTTTTCACCCATTAGCTATCTCCTAACTACGTCCCTGCTCAGAAATGGGTGCTGTTAGCAGCAGTTGCTGTATAATTACTTACTTGATTCCCTCTAAGGAGCTTACACTAAGAGTTGAGCAAAGAAAGCAGATTAAGAATTTGAATGCATCCACATAACACGCACACTCACTAGCCTTGGGCCTCCCAGGCCTATATATGTGCCTCAGGCAATTTACTTCTGCTAATCCTGCTGCAACAATAGGATTTTTATTGTCATTGTAAGGCAATTAAGTTGTGTGTGTGTATGTGAGAGAGAGAGGGAGAGGGAGAGAGACAGGAAGAGATAGGCTGCAGTGGAGGGTGGGAGTAAGAGAGAGATAGGACTCCTCCATCCCTAACAGACAGATTAGACCAGTGAGTAGGAGGCAGCAGGGCCTATAGTATTCAGCTCAGTCACATGCGCTCATCTGTTGCCTAGCGACAGCAAAGCCCAGAGAAAAAGTTCTCTCTCCCAACTTCAAATCTGTGTCTAGGACCGACTAAAGGAAGGCTTATTGTGCTCCAGTCCTCAGAGCAGCGTCTGGATTATAAACCTTCAGTGTAAAATACTGCACCTGTAATAAATACAGACAGACAGACACCCCACCACTCTTTCATAATCAGTGCATAGAAAAAACCAACCTCAAATTATATCGAATCAAACATCCGCCTGTATCATCCAACTTTAACTGTTTGCAGAGTCTGCTTTTGGGAACCTAAATGCTGTGGGATTCAAAACTATGCGTGGGGGCAGAATTAACATGAACCGATATTTGTAAATGGTCTCCAGGGGAAACGAACGTGTTTCAGTAGCAGCCACTAGGTTTCTTTTGGATGGTTATTTTTTTAGGCAGCGAGCCCTTGGCAGAGGATGCATTTCCAGGAGTGTTTGCCACAGTTAGAGGCTTCTGATTGTATCGTGGTCAGCCCAATCTAGTTTCATCCTGTGGACCTGCCCTTCCAAACTAACCACAGCTCCTACGCTGCTGCCTTAAGAACATTTCATTATGGATAGTAAAGTGTAAAGACTAGGGCAGGGGGGGGGGGGCTGTGAGGTCGGAAAGCTTGTATAGCTCCACCAACTAGAGGTAGTCTAATAAAAGATATCACCGTACTACTTTGTCTCTATTAGCTTGGGGGATAGACAGACATTACTGTGTGGAGGAGGAGCTGTCACATGGAGCGCTGGGGTTGCTTTTCAAGCCACCTTACTTTATTCTCCCACTCTAGAAAATATTCTTTAATCCTTCCACTAAGCGACTTCTGGAAAAAGAGGCCCCTTTCCCTCTCAGTGAAACAGCCACCCTTCACCCTTCAGCCACCGTCATGCTCCAATTCTTTCCCTCCCAGGGACCCCTGATCCACAGTCTCAACCCACGCTGGGGGGTTGGGGGCTTACCTTGACAACTAGCCTGTATTATGCATGCAGTGAATAACAAAAGCAGCTTGCAAGCAACCGATGCTCCTCCGGCTATCCCATAGCGAGGTCCCATCTGGGTTGGGTGGGATGCTCCAGCTCCCCAGGAACTTGCAGGAGCAGTTAAGCTCAGGAAGGCTGATCACCCAGCAAAGGAGCGCTGCTCTCTTTTTCTGATCCCGCTAGTTGGAGAAGAAAGGCGTGTTCGTCCGCTGAGACATCGCGTCTTCTATCAACTCCCACCCTCTAGACATTGCATAAAGCTCTTTATACCCGGCGGCCCCGGAACTAGCATGAGGGAATCAGGCATCGCTTTAGGCCCCTGCGGCCGCAGGCAAAGGCTTTTGCCCCTCCTTCTTACACTTTGTAGGCTAAGAGGGATGCTCTCAGACCAGCGCTCTCCGGTAACTTTATGCTTTGCAAGATACACTCGTGATTGCAAACTACACAATTGAAGTGCCCTTAGCCTCCAGACGCTCCAGAGAAAGGACTAGTTTAAGGAAGAAGCCTCATAAAAGGAAGAGAAAAATGTATTAAAATAAATTAGTTTAAAAGCTTCCAGTGCTGATTTTGATGATTGTACTAAGATCTGTTGGTTTGTTTTTAACTTTAAAAAGCACTTTTTAAGCTATATCGGGGCTTGGAAATGTTACACTATGAACCTGCCTGTTACGTTGCCTTTTATTTATTTATTTCTCATTCTCAAGAGGAAATCGTTGTCATATAGCGTTTGGCTCTTCCTATGAAGGAAACCGTATGATCTCTTATCCTAACTCTTGGCAGGGTTTACGTAACTCACAGGGGAAAGAGCCTTGTCGTTTCCATTTGAGCAGTACAAGACAGCAGATTCCTGTTGGTAGATAAAATCAGAGACAAGCTAGACTGTGTTTTCACAAGCACTGCTATCTGCCTCGGCGATTTGGAGGGGCCTAATCAGAGATGGTTCCGGATCAAACTGGGCAATATTTTTCTTTATAAACCTGCTCAGAAGTGTCCCTAGCAAAGTGAACATCGACACCTTGAAAGATTTTTCAGCACAATTTTCTCAGAAGAAAAAAAAATCTCCTTTTCCCTGCCTCACACTCGTCCCTTTTCCCACCAGCACAAAATTGTACGTGGAAATGTTCAGTTGGCCCATTCAGGGCAGGCGCTGAGCAATATTGGAGTTTTAGATACACTTCGATCGCTCTTTCACTCGGGGGAGAATAGATCTAAATTCACCTGTCTGGATTGCTAATGATTTTTATTACAGTATTAATTTAATACTGAGATTCAGTTCGGCATAGTGCACTAGCTAACCACAGGTCTTTTTGGGGGGGGGGTAGCCTTTAAAGGAGACTGAAGTTATTGACAGCCCTTGCATTGTAAGCCGTAGACAGGGACCGCGTCTATCTTATTGTTCTGTAAAGCTCCAGGTACATAGCTGGCGCTATACAAGGGGGGGCAGGGGTTGCGATCTGAACCCTTTGGAAGTTTCTCTCGGGGTGCTGTATTGTCTACGCGGTGAGGGGCTCCCACCCTGGGATCCCTCTCCCCCTGATGAGCCCCTGGTTTATAATCTCCCCCGCTACGTTTCTTCCATCAGGGGTTTCTGTCCATCACGCGGGAGAGCGTGTGGGCTTTCGCAGACGGGTTGTGATTTATGCAAGTTCGGGGCCGCTCGGGGTAGTGATACGACACAGCACCGAGGTCAAGCCACAAGAAACACTGGGGGCAGCTCAGAATATTCAATTAGCTTCCTGGCACCTCTGAATCACAAAGAGGGGATAAGATCTCTCTCCATCACAAGATCCAGAGCTGCTGCTGCTGGGCAAGGGGAGGGGGGCTGGGCTGCCCTCTCCCCCTCCCCCGTCTCCTTTCACTGTAGGAGCGCAGCGCCTGAACACATTCCTTTCTGCACGGAAGGGCTTCTCCTATTGTTGTTGTCTTTGTGTTTCACTGTTGCCAACTCGCTGGAATTCTTGTCGTGGTTTCGCAGCAAGGCTCAGGCTGCCCGAACGGAACCAGCTGCGTTTGTGGAAGGGAAGGGGCCGGACCGCTGCCCTAATCTCCCAACAACGCCGAGGGGAGCGGGAAGGGGAAGCCACCAGAGATCCACATAGGGGCGCGCAGATGGGATAGTCTTGGGGTGGGGGGAGACCGAACTCCGCCTTCCCTCAGCCCATGCTCTCTGCCCGTTCCCTTCCATCATGAAGGAGGTGGGGTGGGTAGCGGGGAAAGGGGCAGTGAATGGGAGGCAGGAGAGGAGGCACACACACACCCCCATCCAGCAGAACAGGTGGAGGAAAAGACTGCACATGTAATGCGAAAAGGATGGCTCTGCTAGTGCGAGGTCTCCTTTTCCGCATGCGCAGAACGCTCTGCTGTCTAGTTTTCCCGCTTCACACTCTTTGACCCCTCCCCTAACAGAAACCCTGTCTGTGTCCTCCTTTTCCTACCTCACAATCCCTTCCCTCACCAGCAGAGCGCAGCTACCCTTTTCCTGCCTCGTACGCCTTGGGTTTTTAAAAGATTTTAGCCCCCTGGAGTATGGTTGGATCCATACGTGTTTAGTGTGTAGAGCCTAATAAATGGGGTAGCCCCCATGTGTTTTTCTTCCGGTGTTGGGGCAGCCCCCACTGACAAGTATAGGCTGCTTTCTCATAAGATGAAATGTGCAGCCTTTGGGGCTGCCGGAGCCTGCGCAAGTCAAATGACGCAGAGCTCCTGGGAAAGGTGGAAGTGCGGGTCTCTCGCCGACAAGCATGTGCATCAGAAAGAGTAGTGAAATCTAACTCTGTCCAACACGCACATGCTTGCCGGCAGGAAACCCGCACTTCCGCCTTTCCCATGAAACAGGAGCTGCGCACCGTTTTAACTTGTGCAGGCTCCTGTGGCGCCCAAGGCTGCACAGTCCGTCTCCTGAGAAAGCAGTCTTAGTGTGACAAGCCTAAGGCAAAGGCAAGCATTCGTCCCCACGGCACTTCAACCACCAATACCCTCATCCCACCAGAAGTCGCCCCAGCTGTTTCTTCCAGGATATTAATCCAGGGAGGTGTTCCAGCCCCTCCTATCCCTGCCCACCCACAGACGTTCAAACCTGGGTTTATACCTGCCAGCATTTGGCAGCTGGAAATAACCTTCTGCTATGCAGAGAACACTGATTTTATTGCGCAAATCACATACTTTATTGAGCACCTATTGTGAAAAGTGAAAGTAAAAACTGAAAGCAAAAGCAATCAGTTTGCATCTTGTCACTTCGCATCCACAGTTCACAGTGATGTAAGGCCAAGGAGCAGCACACAGTTTTATTGGGATCTTGCCCACCGTGCGGTTGGAAATCCCTCCCAGTTCACATAAAACCACCATTCAAACATGAACCTCTTGCATTCCCTCTCCAGCATCTTCTTCAACATCATACAGTTGTGGTAGAAAACATCACCGTTTGCCAGGGTGCTCTGCACTTCTCTGTTTGTGACCTTGTAGAAGCTCTCCATCGTCAGTTCACATTCCCTATATCTAAGCCCCACCATCCAGTCAAGGCGCTCCTGGTGGCTCCACAAGTAACCTCTCGATGTCATCAGGGCAGTGATGGAAAAAAAACAGCAGGGAACATCCCACCTCCATTAGTGACTTCCTTACTTTGGGCAGTGCACAAACGTCCGTAAAAGACTCTGCCTTGATCGCATCCCACTCTCTCATCTCATCCAGGACTCCCACTCTTCCATTCTGGAAACCGCTTCCCTGCTAACCACCACCACCACCACCACCACCACCTGTGTTCTCCACAACATCTGTGAGACCAACAGGGCCATAGTGAAAAACTCCCCTCCAGTTAGCTCTGGTGAGCCAGTGTCCCTGTTCCAGGACCAGCTGAGCAAAGCAGAGCAGCACATGGCCAGAGAGATACGGGACACCTTGTGCTGGCACATCAGCCAGAATGCTAGCACAAATCAGTGCCACTTGAATGAGCCTTTTAAAAACTTCAATAAAGCTATCATTTAAAAAAAAAAAAAGTAAGTTCGATAAAACCTTCAGAAATGTTTTCATAGTGTCAGTGTGTTTTCCTCTGGCCCATCCAGCCCCTTACAGTACCCCACTGCTATTTCTTGCCCTTTCCTTATACATTCCCTATTGATATTTGCAGGCAAGAGCTGGCTGCAGCCCTGAAACTCTTCATTTTCCTATTGGCATTTGCCAGCTAGCCAGGTCTTGAAATGGCAATAGGAAGCACAGAGGCACAGGCATGCTATTGAGTGCTATGACACACACACACATACATGCCCTCAAGTGCAAATGCTTCCAAGGCCACTTTTACATGGACGCCACCCACCCACAAACACGTGGAAACACCCATCGGATGGGTGGGAGAGCGTCCGTGTAAATGTCCACAGGTGGGTGGGGGCACGTGCCCGACCCACCTTCCAACACCCACCAACACCCACGGAGCAGCTGCAAGGGAGCCGGAGCCCTCCGTGGGTGGAGGTGGGTGGACATGGGTGGAGATGGGTGTTCAACACCCAAGCGTCCGTGTAAAAGCCAAAACACCCACACCCACACGGAATGGACCAGCGGAGCCCCACCGCGCCGGCGCCACGGGGCACGCACATGCCACCATGCAGACATGCCCACAGGGCGGGGGGACGCTGGACATCTGGTCAAGAGCCCATAAAGGAGGGAGGAACCACAGCACACGCGCGCGGGCTCCCACAATAGTGACCAGGAAGGCCCACGAGAAGGTAATGGGAACTAACACCGCCCCATGCGGGGGAAGGAGCCGGGTGAGCACAGGGACCCCGGGGCACCCGGGGGGGGAGATGCCCCAGCAAGGCGGTGCTGGGGGGGATACGCCCCCGGCGGAAGGCACAAGGGGGGGCAAAGGACCGCCAGCAGGGGAGCCAGCAGGGGGGAACGGGTGGGGAAACATGCCAGGAAGTAGCACGGCACACATGTCCCGGCACAGGACAGAGGGGCTGCACCGATGCCCCCCCCGTCAATGACCCCCAGCCCAGCACCTCCCAAGGGCATGGCTGAAGGAGCAGCAGCAAGAGCGAGGTAAGCGCAAGGGCACACACACACACCCCGTGAGGGGAGGGCCGGGGCCGGGAACACAGGGCTTGGGGCAGCAGCATAACCCATTCCCCACAGGACAGCTCCCAGACAACGGAGCACCGCACCACCGGGACGACAGCCGAGGAGGGCCTCCCAGACAGTCAGGTGAGCAAAAGGGAACCCCAGGGGGGAGAGGGGGGGCAGGCCCCACGGGTGGGTGGAGGGGGCCAGCAGGAGCTGTAGTAACCCCTATTGCACTACCCCCAACAGGACACGACCACCACCACGGCATCCACATCCACAGGGCGGGCTCCATGCTGCCAAGCCGGTCGGCCCCCCACATGCGGGTCCCAAAAGGGGGAGCCCTGATCCAGGCAGGAGGTCAGGGACTTCATACGCATGTGGGGGTCCAAAAGGGTCCAATGTGACCTGGTGCAAAACTACAAGACCAGACAGGTCTATGAAGCCATCGCCCAGGAGATGCAGCAGCAGGGGTACTATAGGGATGTAACCCAATGCATGCAGCAGGCAAAGGACTTGAGGTCCAGATATAAACATATCAGGGACAATAATCTCAAGTACGGCCGGGCCATGCGCACAGCCGAGTTCCAGGAGGAGCTGGACAAGTTCCTCTGCATGGACGGGGACATTGTGGCCTCCTACACACACGGCAGTGCCTTCGCCAGGGGCAGGCACAGGGCCACCACGCAGCCCCCCCAGACCCCACAGAGCAAGGGAGGGAGGGTGCCCCATGCGAGGCCAGCCACAAAGCGGGAGGGGACAGACCCATCCCAGGGGGAGGAGGCGCCCCGGGGATCCGAGCGCCAGACCACCACACTCCACGCTCGTCCACAAGACCCACAGGTTGTCCGGCCACAGGGACAGGGGGCGCGCGCAGAGCAAGCGGAGACCCGGGACGGCCCCCAGGACATGGAAGAACAGGATCCAGGTATGATCGCCCCAGCGGGGCCGGGGAGGGGTTGGGGGTGGGACCGGCCCAGACAGAGCTGTTGCGGCCGGGGCCGGGGGCCGGCAAACAGTAATGGTATCCCCTCCCATTGCATCTCAAGGCAGCCTGGAGGTGCACGAGGTGGAGGTCGCCGAGGAGGAGGAGGGGGGCCTGGTAGCCACCCTCCATGGCAGGGCCACCCTCCATGGCAGGGCACACAG
>QEPC01003457.1:6886780-6897491 GCA_003113815.1 Sphenodon punctatus | reverse complement strand
TGGGAGCAGGGGGAGTTGGTGGAGCTCCTCCTGCTGTGTGTGTGCGGCTCTGCTGTGGGTGTGTGTTGGGGAGGGGAGGCCTGGCACCGGGCGGTCTGGGTGCCGGGGCTGTGTGTAGCCGGCTCCTTTGTAGTGGCTGTCATCCTCCCCTCTCCCTCCCATCCCACCCACATGGGTCCTGGCGGCTGGGGGGCAGGGCCGCGTTGTGCAGCTTCGTTTGCCCTCAGTCAGCCATGTTGTGCCGTCACTGTGCCGGGCGGGGCTTCCCCGCCGGTCCCGATCCCAGACGTCCATGTATTTGCATGGGTGTTTGCTGGGTGTTTCCCAGGATGGGTGTCTGGGTGCTGGGTGTTTGCGGGCCCCTCCCCTTTCCTTCCCACAACCCCCCGTGGCGCTGTCCATGTAAATGTCTCCCTGCTCGACGACGCCAGGTGTTCGCTGGGTGTGCTCACCCACGCATCCACACCCACCCACACCCATCTCCACCCATTGGTGCTGCTGCGCCCTCCGTGTAAAAAAGGCCCAACCCCCAGTCCACAAAGTGGCTTATCACTATGCCATACCACCATTCTCCACATCCATGTAAGTACATGGCCAGAGGAGTACCCACTTCTTGTTTTTGGTGCACCTGCCACCCCCTTCCCATCCAGCCTCCAAAGTGGTTTATTGCTATGCCATAAAGCCATTCTCCGCTGCCCGCACTCTCCCAAGCCTCTCACCTTTCCCAGAATAAGCACGGAAACCATGGACTGCAAAAAATATAACTTTATCTAACAATACAAACTTTCATTTAACTTTATTTATTGAATTTTACTGGACATCGATTATTTTAAAAACTAAAAGTGTTTTTATTGATTTGCAAAACCCATTTTATTTCTTCTTCTGCCTGGCCCTTTTAGAGCAGCCAGGCACGCTCTCTTGGGGGGGTGGCAGGACTGGTGGGGGGACATTTGCCGCCTCCTCACACAGATCTGCTGGTGAGAGTTGTGGAGAAGTATTTGGCAGTGCTGTCTCCACCCTGCCATCCCACTATGGTGTGTCTCCCTCCAAGCTTTGCTATAGCGCAGGATGGTCAGTATCAATCCTGATTTGCAGCATGTGCCCAGCACTCACTCTTCAGAACTCATTGACTTCCCTGGAGCAGTTTCCACAGACTTTTTGTCACCATGGCCATGGCTCAGAAGGACAGGCAGCTAGGCAACTATGGTAAATTAATGCACCTGGGTGGAGGGAGTTGCAGTTACACAGCTGCATGATAAAGGCTCTGTTTATTGCTATCTAATTATGTGGGGGGGTTTCTTTACTGTGTTCACAGGTGGCCAGGAGAGCGCTAGGGGGCAGCGGGATACTCCCCAGGACACAGGTGGGACGGCAGGCTGGTCGGGGAGGGAATGGCACCATGACAGGTTGGCAGGGGGAGAGGCACCATGGCGGGATGGTGGGCTGGCAGGGGAGGGAAATGTACCATGGCAGGATGGGGCATTGGGGGGGGAGGCCCAGTCCTGCCACCCCCACCCCTACCCCAAAGAGATTGTACCTAGCTGCTCCCAAAAGGGCAGGAGTATTGTCACCTCAGAACCAGGAGACCCTCCCAGACAGTGTGATATATGGTGCTTCCAAACAAAGCTTTGTTTGCACACAACACACTCGCCTATAGTATCCCTGCAGGCACCCATTCTATCTAGTCAATAAGCAAGAACAAACTGAATTTGGCCTGTTGCAAAAACCAAACTATGTCTTGTGTCACCAGGGCAGCATAGAATATGGTGCTGCCTGATATGAAGCTTTGTTTGAACACAACAGACTTCACTGTAATATCTCCCAGGCATGCATCTTATCTAGTCAGTGAGCAAGTAGGAAGAAGCTGGGTTTGTCCTCCTGTAAAACCTGGATGAAGCCTCATGTCATCCCAAGTAACATATCACCACAAACAGGTGATGATCCCCGACATTATGGGATATGATACTGCCTGATGGAACTGCCTGACACAAAGTAACACACTTTGCTGTAATAGCCCCAGGCATGCATCTTAACTCATCACCAACCAAGACTAAGGAGCTGACTTTGGACTTCTGTAAAACCTGAACAAAGCTTCGTGTCACCCCAAGTGACATATCCACACAGCTAAGAGACGCTCCTGGACAGCATGAGATATGGTGTTACCCAACACAAAGTTTTGTTTACATGCAATGTATTACCCTGCAATACCTTTCCCACCCTCCAGAGCACTCATCCTACCTAGTCCTGCCTAGTCAAAGGGGAGAATTAGTGTTTTACCTTAATTTTCATTAAATTAAGAGGGAAGATTAAGGGACTGTCTTTGACCTGCTGAAAATCCCAAATGGAGCTTTAGGTGAACCCAAGTAATGCATCTCTATGACTAGACTGGGAGACTTTCCTGAACAGTGAAGCATGGTGGTGCCTGGACAAGGCTTTGTTGCCATGGAAAGCACAGTTTTATACTTTCCCCCTGCCATTTGGTAAAAGAGCCCAAATCAGAACCTAACTATAACCTATTGTAAATTAAAAACAAAGCTAATGAACAACTCATCAAGTTATGCACGTACATGGGGAGGAGACTGTATCTTCTGGTTGTGGAGATGTGTCACTTGAGTGACACATGGCTTTGGGCTTTTCAGCAGACTCAGCCCAGCTCCTTATTGTTGCTCATTGACTAGATAGGATGTGATACACGGGAGCATGTTGTGCACAAACAAAGCTTCATGTCAGGTAGTGCCATATCCCATGATGTTCAGGAGGATCTCCCACTTGTGGAGTTGTGTCGTTTGAGGTAACAGAAGGCTTTGCTTGGGATTTTACTGGAAGCTAAAGCAGCCCTTTCCTGTGCTCTCTTAATGAAAGAAAATGGGTGTCTGTTGAGGTTAAGGCATGATAACGTTTTAATGAAGAAAAACAGGGGGGGGGGAAATCAGAAGAAAGTGCCATGTACCAACTGATCAGGAGATTCTCCCAGTCATCGTGAAGTATGACTTGGAGCAACCCGAAGCTCTGTTCATGATTTAGTCAGACAAATTTCACTTATTTTATTACATCTTTGAGCTCATTTGCTTGTATCATTATTAAAGATAAATTAATATATTGGTTGAATAAAATAATAACATTTTGGTATAATTAGTGAAAATAGATTGCAAGCCCACTGGGAAGGGACCTGTCTCCAAAATCTGTGACTGTAAAGTGCCACATACACCTAGTAGAGCTATAGAAATTATAAGTAGTAGTAACTTCATCCTGCCCTGAATAACCAAGCCAAGAAAGTGTAGCTGAGCTCTCGCATCCTCATGAATGTCGCATCCCTTGTCTCTCCCTCTGTTCCCCCTTCCCTGTCTCCTCTCTCCCTGTCTTTAGATTGTAAGCTCTCGGGCAGGGACCGTGTCTATCTTGTTTTTTGTAAAGCGCCAGGTACATCGCTGGCGCTATATAAATGCTAATAATAATAATAATAATAATAATATGCATTAACAGTGATGAATGCTTTGAATAGCATTTGAGATTTGAATCAGAACCAGGTGCAATGAACAAACCAGTGATTAAGAAGAAAGAACTGGAAATTAGAATGCAACTTCAGCTTCCTCATGCTCTTACACTTGCTTTTGTATACATTAAGGGTTTCTAGATCATTTTTGCTGGGGTTGGTTTTGTGTATTTTAACTGTGTTTGAATCAGAGATGGGTATCAACGCAAGAGGTGTGGCTGTGTAGCCTCTGACTCCATATCTCACAGTGCATCCACTGCTTCCCCTTGAGCAATCATAACAAATTACTCCAAGACACCAGCACCGAGAGGAAGAGAAAAATCAAATACACAAGTATTCAGTGGGGGATACCTGACTTGGCAGCAGTATATATAGGGATTGTAGTTGACCACAAACTGAACATGAGTTAGCAGTGTGATACAGCTGTAAAAAATGTTAATGCAAGTTTAGGCTGCATTAACAGAAGCAAATCACAAAAAGCAATTGTTTCACTCTGTTCTGTGATGGTCAGACCTCATCTCATCTGGAGTACTGTATTCCAGTTCTGGGCTCCATACTTTAAGAAGGACACCGACAAATTGGAACAGGCTCAGAGGAAGGCAACAAAGATGGTCAGGGGTCTGGAAACCAAGTCTTATGAAGAAAGGGTTAAGTTACTGGGTATGTTTGGCCTAGAGAAGAGAAGAGAAGACTAAGGCCCTTTTTACATGGGCTTGGTGCAGGGGGGTCGGTGTGCACCACGGTCCCCCCACCCACGGTGCGGTGGGTGGGGGGAGGGTGTAGACGGGCACGCACCCATCTAGACCCATCAACACACACAGAGCAACTGCCTTTTTGCCGGTTGCTCCATGCGTGGGGAATGGGTGGAGGTGGGTGTGCATGCGTGTGCGCAGGAGCTCACCCACACACATGCACACCCACCCGCACGCACACCCACCTACTCACCACAGGATTTATATGGGCAGCACTCACACATGAACACCCAGATTTCTGGGTGTTCATGCGTGGGTGCCGCCCGTGTAAAAAGGACCTAAAAAGGAGACATGGTAGCAGTCTTAAAATACCTAAATAGGCTGTCACAGAGAAGATGGCAAAGACTTGTTCTTTGTTGTCTCTGAGGGTCCTAATAGGCTCAAATTACAAGACAGGCAGATTTTGGTTAAACATTAGGAGGCACTTCTTAATGGTAAGAACTATTTGATAATGGAACAAATTGCCTAGGGACTCAGGAGGTGGTGGTCTCTTCTTCGCTGGAGGTTTTCAAACAGAGGCTGGATGGCCATCTGTCAGGGATTCTGTAGCTGCCTTTTTCTTGCACTAAGCAGGGGGTTGGACTAGATGACCTCTGAGGTCACTTCCAACTCTATGATTCTCCCCTTAGAGTTAATTCTGATGGTGGATGCAATAAGCCTTTAGTTACATGGTATTGTTTGGTTTACTTATTTGATCAGAGCTTAAACAAAAAGGTTCATTATAAATCACCCCCTTTCAATAAATCAGACCATAAAATGACTATATCAGTGACTGACCATGTGCAGCATGAAAGACCCACATGGCAGGGCTCATTAGAGGAGCCCATGTTTTCTCTATTATCCACATTCTTTTTTCTGAAGTCCTTTTTCTCCACTGAACCGCATCCACTCCGTAAGGGGACTGATTATGCAATATTATACAAACAAAAAACAGAGAACTCCAGGAATTCAAAGCAGGGTGGGGTACTATCTTTTCCAAGTGGGACTAGTTTGGAGAAAAAGATAATAAGAGATAGGTATACCGTAATTCTGAGGGTAACTAAATAGTACGAGTTCCGTACATCACTTATCTCAACCGGTGTAATTACTCTGCTGAGCTCTCCTTTTGCAGTATCTCAAAGATACTTTATCTACAAAGATTACATTAGGTTACGGAAATTTAGTTACTTCAGTGAGACATTTAGGAGGGATACAGCAAATTCTGTTTACTCAGCTCAGTTTTAATTCCAAATCTGGATTGGGAAATAATTGCTTTTTGCTCTAAGTAACCAATCCAAAAAGCTGTTAATGGTTTCATCGAGAGCAGTCGGACACATCGCTTACAAATTAAAGAACTTTCCTGGCCACTAAAGTTAAAAATTAAAGAGGTGTGGATTTTGACCAGAGATCACTTTTTCAGTGTGTGCCAAAACTAAACTCATTCTTTATAAGTTTGTAGAAGATAAGAATGGGGCTATTACATACAGACATCTATTACATATGTGTAAATACAGACATAAAAATCTAGGGCCCTGAGCAAAATATTATACAGGAGACTGTACAGATTGTAAATAAAAATTCAAATACAATTGCCATTGGTATTTAGTAATCCTGCAGACAGCCTGTCCAAGGGAAAAAATCAAATGTATCCAAAGATAAAACATTTTATTTAACATTCTACATTTCCATTTATTCCATTAACATGTTAACAACACAAGGGTTTCTTTTGGAGAGACATCCCTACAAACACACACACACACACACACACGCACACACACACACACACACACTTTCCAGAGTTGAAAGCTTGGGCTGCATAGTAAAAATGTACATAAATCTGTAGTAAAGAATATTTACAGTCTCTGTGTAGGTAACAAATAATCAAACACAGGACAGAGAAGCATTGGCTCAATGAAGTCAGCTACAGTTCCTCAAAAGGACAGTGATATTTACCTTATCTATAGAGCCTGTACTAAAATAGTAGGTGACAGCAGCAATGTACCCCATCTTCATGCTAGAACATAATTTCCTGTGTTGTGAATTGTTTTTATTTTCCTGGGTATCTTAGCAGTAGAAGCAAATTCACCTGGGCCCAAGTCTTGAAATGAAAAGTTCCCTCTGATTTGAATGAGAGCAGAATTTGGTCCCTGACCTTGTTTGCCAACGAGTTTGATCTAGACATGCCTAGACAAATAAATATTCATATTAACCTTTCCTGATTAATGTTGTGTGAACAGATGTTTTCAGAAATAGGAATAGTATTTCCGAGAAAAGTGCAGGATTCTGATATAAGGATCCAGTGCTGGTTTCATTCTCCATAAAGCAATTTATCAAAATCTGCATACAAGTCCTGTCTGTTGTAATCTTGATACGATGGTAAAAATCAAATTAGCATCTCAACTCTACTGTTTTTTAAACCTTCTTAAACTAGATATTTCCAGTGGCCCT
Organism: Sphenodon punctatus; assembly: GCA_003113815.1. Classification (NCBI taxonomy): domain Eukaryota; kingdom Metazoa; phylum Chordata; class Lepidosauria; order Sphenodontia; family Sphenodontidae; genus Sphenodon; species Sphenodon punctatus. Next base: position 6,890,819 of record QEPC01003457.1, on the reverse strand, counting down.
TAAAAATCTGTCCTGTAAAAGTAGGTCCTTTTCAAATGGGTGTGTGGGGGAGGGGGGGGAGGGATGAGTGGGCATCACGGTGGGTGGGCAGTGCATGGGGGTGTATTTCCACAGACCCCCCACCTCCACCCATCTCCATGCATGGAGCATCCGGCATTGGCACCCGTTGCTCTGTGTGTGGGTGATGCGTGGAGGTGGATGCAGCGTGGGAGCACGCACACACCCCCACCCACCGGCCACAGCACAAACTCCCACCCATCCCCCCTGCACCTGCCATGGTGCTCAAACAGATGCCCCCCCACCTGCACACGTGGGCAAGGGGGGTGGTCCATTTGACCATAGTTTTCACACAAAGGTTTTCTATCTTCAATGATTTGACATTCTATCAAACTATAGTGGACAAAACAAGGCCTTGGTTAGTACAATTGCTTACCAGGTGTCTGGCTAACAGAATAGAGGGTATTTTCAGATGTTACGAGATCACAGTCAACCACACTGAATCACAGACAAAACCCCAGCGTGGCCAAAGAGCCATTAACGTCTGTTCAGCGGCATCCAGATGTTCACCCCAGTCAATCACCAGTAGGGGCCAAAGCCAACCACTTCTGGAGCTCAGGACGGGACCAGGTCCAGAACAATGGTCAAATTCCCACCAGGAAACGGCCAAAAGTAATGTCTGAACGGCAACCGCCAGGCGCGATCAAACAGAACGATTCCCAGCCGTGGCGAATGCACGCAGCATTGCTGTGAGGCAACAACCAACAAACGGAACAAGGAGGGATATTTAAAGGGCACACAGCACCAGGGGAATGTGGAGGCAAGACAACTGAGAACAGGAAGAGAGATGACATGGCAATGGAGCACAAGAAAGAGCAGCAGGACCCACAGGGGGACACCCATCAGGGGACGGAGGCCCCCTGCAAATGGGTAAGGACACCACAACGGGTGGGAGGACAGCCGAGGGGAGGGTGCAAGGGCAGCGGACAGCCACAGAGGGAGGGCAGGAGGTGGGATCCGGAACGGATAATGCACAGCACCCAACCCCCCCATGTCCACCCAACAAACTGGTAAAAGAGCCCGAGGGCTGGAACCCCCACAGGACACCAGCAGGGAGGAGGCAGAGGAGGAGGAGGTGGTACTGGAGCCAGAGGAGCCAGCAGGGAAATGGAGATACCAGAGAGGGGGACAGTGAGGATTCAAGGAGATACAGGACTTCATAAACATCTGGGGGTTCCTTGAAAACCAGATGGAGCTCGCGGTCAACAAACGCAACGAGCACGTGTTCGACCAGATAGTCCGGGAGATGGAAGAGGCAGGATACCACAGGACCGAAGCACAATGCAAGGCCAAGGCCAAGGAGCTAAAGCGGATCTGCAAGAACATTAAGGACAACACCCAGAGGTCTGGTCACACAGCTAGGACCGTGCCCTATTACAATGCCCTTGACCAGATCCTATATATGAAGGACTCCATCATGGCCCCCAGGCTGGTAGGGAGCGCCGTGGTGCAGGGCCGGACATGGGAGGAGGTACCACCATCCATGGCAGCACCCACCCCACCCCAAGAAGAACAGCCGGGACCTCTGGGAGCAGCAGACCCCCCCATCACGGGCAGGCACAGGGAGCCCATGACCCATGTCCAGGTTGGGGGCCTCTGATGACGACACACTGGTGACCCTGAGCCAGTGGACACAAGGGAAGCTCTCGGAGCAGAGCCCCATAGAGCAGCCGACCATGGAGGACTCAGAGACGGACATCGAAGGTAGGCACAGGGTGTGGAAGGCACTGGGGCCAGCACAGACACAGCTGTAGGAGGAGGTGGTGACCAACAGGCAGGGAACCGAACCAACCCACCACCACCCACCCTTACCGTGGAGATAACGGAACAGGAAGGTGCACTGGGAGTGGTGGAACACATGGAGGAAGGGAAGCAGAAGGGACAGGGCCCACTGGGTGCCAGGAGGTGGATGGGGGGTGGGAGGGACACGGGGGATAGGACACATGCACCCCGATGTAACAGCACCATGCCCGTTCCCACACAGGAGCAGTACCACAGCCACAGGAGGGAGAGGCTGAGGAGGAGCAGCGGGAGCGGCAAGGTGAGCAGACAGGGGGGCGGACCAACAGCGGCACAAGAGAGGATGGGGAGAGGATGGACATGCACACACGGCCCCTGGGGACCTCAAGGGAAAGGAAAGCACAGCTGCCGGAAGGGGTGCTGAGGGTGCCCATGAGGGAACATGGGTGGGGTTGCAGAGCACAGCTACATGGAGGGAGGGGAGGGGATCCGACCACCCAAGGGAAGGGGGAATGGATGGCNGCGCTGCTGGTGGGAGGACCTTGCAGAGGAGATCCTCCATACGAGCACAGAGAAGGGGGAGGCGATGATTTCATCCATAGACAGAATGGAGGCGGCAACCGACAGAGCCGTGCAGCAGGTGGAGGGACGGGACAAGCAGCTGGTGGCCGAGATGTGCAAGGAAAGGAGACTGGAGAGACAGGACTACACCCAGCAAATTGAGGCATTTGAGCACCTAACAGCTACCACTGACCACGTGGTGCCGAGCACTCCAGGAAACTGGATCAATCGCTCAAGATCGGAACTTCGCTGCTTCTCCATGCAGGAACCATGAGCGCGTACATAATGGCAGCTGCACCCCTGGGCACCATACCGGCGGCAGCCCTGCACCCACCACCCATCTCACCGCCAACGCCCATCCCACAGAACCTAGTACAGCCCCGACCACAGGGCTCATGAATGTGGCTGCCTATCCCAGAGGAGATGCAATGGCAGCAGCCACCCAGGAAGGTGCAGCAGCAGCAGGCATCACCAGCCCCGGTCCAGGCTCCAACATCAGCCACAGAGGGCAGCCAGGACCTGGGCCCGAGCCAGGAATCAATGGAGGGGGATGCCAGTTCAGGTGAGGGTGGCTCACAGGCCACGGAGGCACCTGCCAGGCGATGGAGAGATTGGCCTAGGAAGCAGGATGGGTCGGGGGAAGGGGAGGAGGAAGTAGGGCCCATGTGGCTGCCTATCCCAGAGGAGATGCAATGGCAGCAGCCACCCAGGAAGGTGCAGCAGCAGCAGGCATCACCAGCCCCAGTCCAGGCTCCAACATCAGCCACAGAGGGCAGCCAGGACCTGGGCCCGAGCCAGGAATCAATGGAGGGGGATGCCAGTGCAGGCGAGGGTGGCTCACAGGCCACGGAGGCACCTGCCAGGCGATGGAGAGATTGGCCTAGGAAGCAGGACGAGTCGGGGGAAGGGGAGGAGGAAGTAGGGCCCAGAGGGCACTGTAAAGAAAATTAATGCACCATTGTACACTATAACCATCATGTCTGTCGTTCTTAGGTAAGCTGTGCAGGGACCCTTCATGTAGCAGGGCAGGGTATGGGCCAAGTAGGCATGGCTATGCCAGGGGTATTGCACCACGCACCCCAGGGCAGCGGGGCAATGACCTCGTGGAACACGGAGGGGAGGAAACACCTACGGGACATGGTATGGGGCTACAGCTCACTGGCACCAGGGACTACTGGGGATCCACAGGCCACACACCTCTGCAGCACCCCGGTAGCCTCAGGGCCAAGGCACCCGTGATATGTGCCTAGTAAGTTCTGCTCTGATCCGCTTAGGATAACGGTACTCCCTGGGGTTCGCCACATTCACATACAGTGGGACTGGGACAGCTGGCCACTGTGGCATGGGATACCCCAGAGCTGCCCCATCGGTCTCGCAGATATTGTGCAATACGCAGCAGGCCCTGATTACGAGCACGGAAGTCTCTACCGAGTAGTCCAGGCACCCGGCAAGGCACCTCCATCTCTGCTTGAGGGCACCGAAGGCCCTCTCGACCATGGTCCTCGACGTGCACAGCCGGCTGTTGTACAGGGACTCCATTTGGTTCACTGAATGGGCCTTCATGAGCCATCGGAGCAGTGGATAGACTAGGCCCCCAATTATGCATCAATAGGAGCATCAATACCCCTTCAATCCGTGTCATCCACATGTTAGCATAGTCCCCCCTGTACATCTTGTGGGG
>QEPC01003457.1:6855067-6868349 GCA_003113815.1 Sphenodon punctatus | reverse complement strand
TGGGGGGTGGGCTCTTTTTTAAAACAAAAATCCAGGCTGGGCAGGGTGGGTGGGGGGTGTCCCCCCTTCCACCCACGCAGCCTGGGAGGGGGAGGGGGGAGGAATTAATTGTATTTATTTCATTGATTTCAATGGGGACACAGTGCCCCATTGAACTCAATGAAATAAAACCGGTACCGGTATACCGGATTTAATCTGAGAATCCGGTTCTTTGAGAACCGGAAACTGGTAAATCCAGTATCCGGTATTTACCCCGGGGTCCCAAGACTAATACCCACCACATCAAAGACATCAGTGACCCCAATAGAAAACAAGATAAAGAAACCCATATGTTAAGAAAATCACTACACTTCCAAACATAAACAACTTAATGGCAATGACACCAGGAAACCTTTAAATATAAGATTTGTGTCCCTAAATGTAAAGGGCTTAAATCACTCTGTAAAAAGGAAAAAAGTCACATAATTGATAATAGATCAACAGACAGAGGTCTTTTTCCTACAGGAGACACACCTGCTACAGAGAGATGTGAAAAGTGTCACATTCAAAGGCAAAGGTGATATATATGCAACGTGTGGGGGGAAAAAAAAGGCAGGAGTCCTGATAGGCTTTACATCAGCAACCGAATTTAAACTATTAGAACAAAAAAAAGACAAGGAAGGTAGATTTCTACTAATAAAAGGTTTATTAAACACACAACAGGTAACATTAGTTAATATATACGCTGCAAACGAGAATAGGCACCCATTTTTCAAAAAATATATCCCACTGATTACCCAATACACAGAAGGCTTATTAATCATTCAAGGAGATTTCAACTCCGCACTGACAATTCTAGACCACTCTACAAAATCACAACTCAATCACACCCACAAACATATAGCAACAACGATAGCACCACATGGCTTAATAGATATGTGGAGATGTTTAAACCCCACCACAAGAAGCTACACTTTTCACTCAAACATACACAGCACATACACAAAAATAGACCACTTGCTAACAGAAAAAGACACGTTACACAATTGCAGTAAATGTGAAATAATCCCTATCACATTTTCAGATCATAATGCACTGATCTCTACTTTTCACTGGAATACAAGCACAAACCAAAAATCCCACAGTTGGCAACTAGATAGAGGAATACTAAAAAATGAATGGATAAAACAACTAGAAGAAGATGTCAAGGAATACTTTGATTTAAACACAGGAACAGTACAGTCCCCCCNAATCACTGCAATAAAAGTAAAAATGAACAAGATAAGGAGAGGAAGGAATGAAGACCTTCTCAAGCAATTAACAAACTTAGAGAAGGAAAATAGCAGATTTCCCACCAAAAGCAACCTAATTGAAATTCAAAAGATACGCAGTGAAATAGACACAATAGAAACACAAAAAAATCACACAACAACTGAGAAAAATTAAAAGCTTTTATTTTCAAGATTGCAACAAACCAGGCAAAGTATTAGCACAGTTAACAAAAACAAAGCGAACAAAAGCTGCCATCCCAATAATAAGAAGGCAAGATGGAAGCAAAACATCAAAGCAGCAGGAAATACAAAGAGCATTTGTAGAATTCTATCAAGAGCTGTACATGTCTTCAAACTCAGACCCTGAAAAAATAACAGAATTTATCAATAAATACAACATGCCTAAATTTAACAAAGATCAATTAAACTACCTGAATTCTTTAATAACAGAAACAGAGACAAAGCACACAGTCAAAAATTTTAAAAATAATAAGGCAAGTGGACCTGATGGCCTACCAGCAGAATTCTATAAAACATTCAGTAAAAAAATTATACCACACTTAACAAACACATTTAACAACATAATGAATACCCAAGAAATGCCAACAACATTTTATGAAGCAGTTATCACCCTAATTCCCAAGCCAGGCAGAAATGTAGAGGAATGTGGCAGCTATAGGCCAATCTCCCTGCTCAACACAGACTATAAAATATTTACAAAAATACTAACAAACAGACTAGCAGTGATAATTGGAGAAGTGATCCACCCCGATCAAATGGGCTTTATTCCAAATAGACTAGGAATTGATAATATTAGAAGAACAGTTAATTTGATTTACGCAGCCCGAAAGAATGACCAAACAGCAATAATATTATCCGCTGACGCGGAGAAGGCCTTTGACAGGGCGGAACCAATATGTTTATATAAAATACTAGAACACATGGGAATCTAAGGCAAGTTCTCAAGAGCAATTAAAGCCATCAACTTAAAACCCAGATCACGAATATTAATCAACGGGGAACTATCAGATCCATTCCCCTTGACAAGAGGAACTAGACAGGACTGCCCGCTTTCACCCTTTCTATTCAACATCACCTTAGAACTTCTGGCCTGCGCTATCAGGCAAGAGCCAGACATTGCGGGCATACAGATAGATAAGACGCACCATAAATTATCTCTATTTGCAGATGACATGCTGATTTATATCACCAACCCACATACGACGATACCAAAAATCCTTACGCTAATAAATCAGTTTAGTAAGATTTCAGGATATAAAATTAACCCACAAAAATCACAGGCCCTTATACTTACCAAAAACAAACAGGAAAGCCAAGCCATCTCAGACCATATACCTTTTAAGGTAGCTGAATCTCAGTTTAAATACCTAGGGGTAAATATCACAAAAGATCACACAAAACTTTATAAAGCAAACTTTCCCCCCATCTTAAACCAAATACATAATGAAATCTCAAAGTGGCAAAGATTCAAAACTTCCTGGCTAGGAAATATCAACCTATTTAAAATGATAGCACTGCCTAAGATCCTATACAAGGCTATGGCCCTCCCCATACAAATCCCAACTAAATGTATAAAACAATGTGAACAAGCAATGCTGGATACAGTATGGAAGGGTAAAAAACATAGAATCAACAAGCAAACATTAATCAGAAAAAAAAAGACAAGGGAGGCGTTAATATGCCAGACATAAAAATTTACCTTAGGGCAGCCGCACTGAGAACACTTAGATACTGGTACCACCCTACGAAAAACACCACATGGGTGGAAATAGAAAAACATCTATTAGGTAATCCAAATTTACAAGAAATGATAACTACACATGATAAAAGAAATTTAAGAAAAATAACAGAGCACCCATTTGCAAATGCTACCATGCAACAGTGGCAGTTAACACACAAAAAAATAAAAATATTACCAGAAGCTTCTCCCTATACACCTATTAACGCTCAGGCACTGTGGAAGGATAACATAACAAAGAAGCCAAGAAAAACACTAAAAAAATGTAACTTCTACAGAGCAGAGCAATTATTCAAAGACAACCAATTCATAACAAAACAAGAATTGCAAACAACAACCAAAACAAAAATAGACACATTACAATACCTCCAAATAAAAAACAGATTTATGGATAAAAAAAAAAGACAACACTTCACCAGAGACTCCACGACTCTAGAAAATTTTTTGTTTAGTCATACTGCTAACAAGGGATTGATATCAAGAATATATGGGGCACTAATCGAGGCCAAGGCAAATAAACCAATCAAATACATAGAAAAATGGGAAAGAGAATTGGGAAAAAAACTAGAAAAACATCAAATTGAAAAAATTGGACATTACATGCACAACTGTGCAAGTTCTCTCGAAATCAAAGAAACCCAGATCAAGGTGATTCTAAGATATTACCTAACGCCAATTCATTAAAAAAAAATAGAGGGCGACGGCCTCGATCGGTGCTGGCGGGGATGTGGGGAGAGAGGCACCTACCTTCACTCTTGGTGGTCTTGCCCCAGGGTACATCAGCTATGGTGTACAATATGGACATATATGAAAAAGGCCACAGGCCTGATCATTTCCTTCCAACCAGAAACCACTTTGTTGGGACTGTATCCAGAAATACCATTGATGAAACAGCATCAATAAACATGTACGCTTATGACTCTGGTTGGCTTAAACATAATTGCACGCAACTGGAAAACGGTGAAAAATCTAACAGAGACAGAATGGATTAAAAGACTCTGGTACATGTATTCTATGGAGAAGATTGCAGCAACACAAGACAATAAATCAAAGAAATTTACAACAAGATGGTTCTCCTGCATAGAACACATACAAGGACACAGTCACAGATGAAAATCGTTCATACTTGGTGGAATATAATATATAAGGGTAAAAAATAAAAAATGAATAACACATCCATGGAGCAAGTTACAATGTTAATCTACTCAGACGTGTAAGTTATAGATGTTGAGTTTTTGTAATGTTTATGGGGGGGGGAAAAAAAATGTTTATTAAAAAAAAAAAAAAAGAGTTAGCTGCTCATTGAGTCATCTCCTTATGAGATGGGGCCACGGGAAAGCTAGAGCAGAGGCAGCCAGCTTACAACCCAGGCCCAGGAGGGAGGGGCGAGCCATACACTGGAGGTCATGGTTGGTCCCCGGTGTGGCTGCCGCCTCCCTCTTACTCCGGTCACAAGAGGTCTCATACCTCCCCAACCAGCTGGGCGGTTAGAGTGAGAGTGACCTAACAGCAGAAAGAAGTTCAGCAGCACCGAGGGACATCAGGTCACACAAGTTATAAGTTATAGTTAACAGTTAAAAGCATAGTATAGGCTGAACCCAAGAGGGGCAATGCCCCCTTCCCCCGACTTTTACCTTCAGCTAATAAAGAGTGCGGCCTTTTAAACCCCACACATCGTGTCCTTGTCTTCTTCCAGGAGTGCTGGGGTAATCTAGTGGTGGTTTTTTTGAGCGAGCTTTATTTTTAAGACTCGGTAAGATCTCCAAAACAGGTTGACAGAAGAAAACCATTTCAGTATTCTTACCTTGCTGATCCTTACTTACTCTTTTCAGTTCCATGTGGGGAAACTGCTAATACACTTTTGTAAAGTTATTTGGAGTTTAAGATTGTAACAGCATTGTTTAAAATACAAAATGTGTATCATTCTCATTTTAGGAAGTTGAAGATTTTAGTGGGAGTGTGTGGGAAGGGATTCTAATGGGCGGCTCCCAGTGCGGCTACTCCAACAGCCCCCATGCACTCCCCCTGCCACAGACCATGGGGGAGGGGGAAGTGTGCCAGGCTGGCCTTTGAAACTGACATATCCTGGTCATGAGCACTGGGGAACTGGACTCCCCAGCATTCACAGCCAGTTCATGTGACTTGCAAAGGTCATGTCCCCTGCCCACAGTGCCTATGAGCAGGGGACTTGTCTGCTGGTATGGATGGCTTCCCCAGTTCATATGGGCAGAGAATGCATGATCTCCCATTGACACGGGCCTTTTTGGCTTGCCCTGCATGGTCCACTCCAGATTTTTCAGCAGTGTGCCATGAGTGGCCATGCATGGCTCATAGGAGCATGTATTCCCCTGCACCACCTTCACACGGGCAGTTGAATGAGGGACTCCTGGGTGGCCATGCATGGTAGCATCTCATTTAAAAAAAACCAGTGTGGGCACACATGGTGCCCCAAGCGAAGCCCCCCACCTCTTCACTGTGTTGTCAAAAAGCAGAGGGTTGCAGTGGTGGATGTAGGTGGCATTATGGTCAGGAGGCTGGGGACTTTGCCTGGGGCACTACGCACAGGGGTAGGTTTGGTCTGCACACATGCACCTTGAATTGGGGCAATAATCTAATGCTCCAAATCTGAGTCCAAATGCAATGCTCCTTTTTGAAGAATTATTAGGAACAATCAGACAAATATGTGTCATCTAGGAAACTCCATACAAGATAACTTATCATGCAGGCCAGCATGTTTGTTCAATCCCTCCATCCCTACCTTGGGGTGGGGGGTTGCCATGGCCGAGCACTATGACTAGTCACTATGGATGTCTGTCATGGCAGGGGGAGGGAGGTGCTGGGAGCGGGGACAGTCACCCGCACAGCACACGTTTCTTGAGCCCCCCCACACACACAACAAGGCATGTGGGCAGTGGGGCGGCTCTCCGGCTATGCCCTCCCCATGTTGTTTCCTGCCCCGGGCCAGAGTTGGGAGCCACTACGCTGCCCACGTGTCTGTCTTTTACTCCAAAATGAGTGATATTTTGCTTTTTTGTTGTTGTTGTTGTTAAAAACCTTCCTCGCTTTGTGAGTTCTCCCACTTCTGAACTCACTGGGCAAATACTGAGAAATAGTATCCACAAACATTCATTTGAAGGAGCACAGTGGATGGGCTTCAACAGCAGCCATGACCCGTTACAGTCACCTTTTAGGAGATGGTTTGTACAAGTGGGTATTTTTGTACACAAAGACTGTTTGTGAGTAGGGAAAGTCTTTTGTGAATTTTCTTGAGAGTGTGTTTGCATGAAAGGTGAACACTGGAAGTGTTCGTGTGGCCATGTTGAAATCTCTTTAATTACCCTTTCCCCACTTTACAAAAGATTTCAGTTGTCCAGTTAGGAAGCAGAAACGATAGTGCGCAATTTTGATGACAATTCACATTTGACGAATGGCAAAGAGTCAACGCCATAACCAGAGTGAAGAATTAGTTTTAGGTAGCCCTGTGCCTGGAATGTGTTCATGTAAAGTGTTTGAAGAACTCTGAGTTGCAGTCACATTTATAAATCTCAAGGCTGTGCCCAAGTCCTTTGCTGGCAGAAAGTTGAGTTCTCTCTGCTCAGTGCCTGACCCATAGGTCCAATTTAGGGCTATATGAAGCGAGCAGCAGCTCTGGTTTTTACTATGAACAGAGGGTCTAAGCGTTTACCTCATTTATAGAATCATAAAGTTGAAAGGGATCTCAAGGGTCATCTAGTTGAACCCCCTGCTTTGATGGGATTCTAAGACTCACTTGTCTCCTCCCTTTTTTAAACATAAGGCCTGATCCCTGTTGCCAAATCCTGTCGCTTCTCCCTCCATAACATTGCTAAGATTCGCCCTTTTCTCTCTGTCTCCTCTGCCAAAACCCTTGTTCATGCCCTGGACATCTCTTGCCTCGATTACTGTAACCTCCTTCTCACTGGCCTCCCTCGCTCTCCCCTTTCTCCCCTTATCTCTGTCCAAAACTCTGCTGCAGGGTCATCCACCTCGCTCGTCGCTTCAGCTATGTGCAGTCCCTCCTCTCCTCTCTTCACTGGCTCCCCCTTCCTGAACGAATCCTGCACAAGCTCCTAATCTTCACTTATAAAGCTCTTCACAACCTTGCTCCCCCCTACCTCTCTGCGCTAATTTCCCTTCGTACTCCAGTCCGTGAACTCCGCTCCTCCTCTGTCCCCTCTCTCGCCCTCCCACACCTCCCCTGCTCCCCTAACTACCTTCGTCCCTTCTCCCTAGCTGCCACCCATGCCTGGAACTCCCTCCCTATTCACATCCACCTCGCCCCCTCCCTCCGCACCTTCAAATCCCTCTTCAAGACCCACCTCTTCCGCTCTGCCCTCCCTGACTTCTTGCTCCACTCACCTAACTTCTGCTGATACCTTCCACCCAGTACAATCTGTTGCCTGAGGTCTGTGTACTCATATCCTCACCATATGGACCAACCAGCTATCATTCTTGATGTAACTAAGCCAAGCGCGTGCACCTGGGACCTCGCATCTTCATAAATGTTATACTCCTTGTCTCTCCCTCTGTTCCCCTTCCTTCTTCTCCCCCCCCCCCAGATTGTAAGCCCTAGGACAGGGACCGTGTCTATTCAATTACTTTGTAAAGCGCCAGGTACATTGCTGGCTCTATATAAATGCTTGCTAATAATAATAACGTCAGCATTTGATTCACATCTCATTCAGAAGATCCACCATTAGACAACTAACACATATAATGTGACTTTATCATATGGGATTAATTTAGGGTTTCTTTTATTTTTTGATGTCAGGGCTTAGACCTGAACCCTTGGCTGCTGGGACTGCATGGCGGTTTCTTCCTGTTGGCCTATTTGGCTGTGGAATTTTCCCTTGTGTTATCTGATTTCCTTCCCTTTTTCTTACGCTATTGGTAGCCACACCCACCAGCTTCCTGATTGGTCCCAGCCTGCTTATAAATAGGGCTGAGAGCCACAGGAAATGGTGGTTGTCTTTGCCCTTGTAACTAGCCCTGTGGTTCAGGTTGTATTATTCTTTGGTAGTTTTCTTCCTCGGTTTCCTTGTTTCCTTCCTTCCTCCCTCCCTGTGTATTTTTGTTCCCTTCTATCCCCTCTCTTTTATCTGTAGTATGGAACCTGTGATCTTGTTATATTCACCTGTGGTTGCAGTTCCTGTTCACTCTCATTACAGCTATGTTGCTTGTCTGGGTGATTGTGCTTAGTAAGTTATTCCTACATTGCTAGTTTTTCCTCTTTCCCTTGAACCTTAGGCATTAGTGTGTGTGTGGTGCACTGCAGTGCCTTCTCTCTAAATTCTCATAACTACTCTTCTCCCTGTTCCTTCTATAGATATTGTAGTACCCACTTTGTATCCCTGTAATAGCGAAGTATAGTTCCCTTCTCTTAGTTCCCACTGTAGTTGTTGGTGCTTTGCCTTTATAGGTATTGTTTGTTTGCCCTTTGTATTCCTTGACCTTCTCTTTCTCTGGACTTGAAGTATCCTTTGGTGCATTTTTGCCAGGCTGTTTCCCCCAGAGTTGCCCTAGTCCCCTTTTCCCTTCAGTGGCCTTTTTTTGCACAGGTGGCACCCATGCATGAACACCTGGCGTGTTAATGCGTGGGTGCTGCCTGTGTAAATCCTGTGGGGGTGCGGGTGCATGCTCCTGCACACATGCATCCCCACACACGGAGGCATGGGGAAGAATGAAGGTGCATCTGAGTGTGGGGATGTGGGGTGGATGGGTGTGCACACGTCTACCCCCCCCCATGCAGCGCACATGCACCCCACCCCCTATGCGGTGGCCTGTGTAAAAAAGAGCCTGAGTTTGAGTACTCACCGTTAAAGGATTCCTGTAATCTTGGTTAAGTATCTTGTTCCAGTTTGTCCTAAGCTGTGTTCCCCTCCTTAGCCTTGCTTAGTTATATTCCTAGTTACTGCCTGGCTAAGTAACTAAGTACCCAGCTCCCATATATTATCTCCTATAGTCATTGCTCCTTGCATAGTAGCTCCCTGAATAGTCTTCCCTTCATGGTCTTACATAGTCATAACTCTTTGTATACTGCCTTGCATTGCTCCTTTCTCCCCTGGTACTTTCAGGCCGTTTTCAGACGAGCGCGGCGGCGCCCGCGCTTGTTTCTCAAAAGAGCCGGCAGTCCGTTCCACAAGTGACGCTGCCGCAGAATACGCGGAGGATGCGCATCCATTTCCGGCCGCGAACTGACCGGGTCGGCGATCGAGGCTGGTCGTACGCGGCTGGAAATGGAAGCGCATCGCCCGCGCATGCGCGTATTCGGCGGCAGCGTCACGTGTGGAACGGGCTGCCGGCTCTTTTGAAAACAAGCGCGGGCGCCGCCGCGCTCGTCTAAAAACAGCCTTGGTGTTCATGTGTGATGTCAGTCATGTAGGAGTTTCCCTGCTTTTTGGGTCCTGTCCTTCCCTTCCTTGTACTGCATAGTCCTCCTTAACTAGCCTGTATAACCTTGGTATTGTTGTAATCCTGGGTGTTTTCAAATGCCCTACTTTTGTTCAGTTTATATATTTGTCTGGCCATGCTTCATGCCTGTGTGGCCTGAAAGCTTGCTCATTCTCTCAGCAATTCGTCCAATAAAAGATATCATTTGAACCACTTTGTCTTCCTCTCTGTCACTTGGGACCAACACAGCAACCACACACAATCTCTGGTCTGTATAATAGAACATTTAACCTTTTTACCCAAATAACTTTCTGGTATTATTGAGATAAAAAGGAAGTTTCTTCTTTTCTAACTGTCCTCCATCCACTTGTCTTATATGTATTTTCACCTGATGGCAAGCTAACTGGCATGGGAAGATATTTATTTTTATTGATTTGTCTCTGAATGATTAGATTCTGTCTTGACAGATTTGAATATATTGTAAACTCCTGCCTTACATTTAGGGGATTTGGCCTTGTGTTTGTGAGGCTGTAGATGGGTCATTGCTTCCTAAAGTGCCATGTACAGCGAGTAACTAAATGGTTTGGCTAAGTTAACAAGTTGCAATACAGGTACTTTTTTTTCTTGAGATAACCCATTGTTCTCTGTTGATTTTGGCTTGTAACTGTAAATGTAACTACTTTCCTCTTAGCTAACCAGAAAATTAAATACTTAAACTACAAGAATGTCTTCAGGCCTCATGCCTATGATGTAAAACTTGCCAATACATCTCTACCACAATCACTACTACCAAACCTCAAGGAGAATCATTCAAAATACAAGGAATCTACACCTGCAAGTCCAAAAAACATAGTTTGAATGGAGGCATTTCCTACACTGAACAAAGTACACTACTTTGGGGAAATCTATGAATCCTTACATAAACAAACATGCTCAGGGAAAAAAAGGGTCACGGACAAAAACCCAGATTCTACTGGGTGCCATTCGCTTCTGCTGGATTCCATTTCTGATCTCTAGTTCTGAAAGGGAATCTATACAACACCTTTTAAAGGCAGGCTTGGGAGCTAAAATTCATAGCTTTATTGGATGCAAAAAGTAATTGACTTGATTTAGACCTGGACTTTTTAAGCCACTACAGAAATATGTAAATAACTGACAGCCTGCTTTTTATACTTGCCTGCTGTGTTCCTTACACTGTACTCAATTCCTTTGAAATGCAAACAGCCTTTCTCCGTGGAAACTTGTTCCTTACTACATCATACCTAAAGGGTTTGCCATGGCATGATTTACATCTTGTTTTTATTTTATCAGTTCATTTTTGGTTTTTAACACCATCAATGATTTTTAGCTTCATTGTTTTTAAAATGTTTGATATGCCAATGATTGTTTCCATACAATTCCCTCCCAAGTGAATGATTTCATTATATACACCTGTCTTGCACTTTTTCAATCTCATACTTCTAACTTCTTGCATGCCTGGGCAAGGGCTCTGTGTGTTCCTAAACTGTGTGTATTCAATTTCTCACCAACTGCAATTGATCCAATAAAAGATAATATCTGAACAAATCTGTCTACATCTAGAAGGCATTTTTAGACATAACATCTTCTCCCCTTACCTAAGTCCATGTGTTTATCATAACCTAAGTCCATGTGTTTATCATACATGTTCTTTATCTAGTTCAGTATTAATTTGGATTGGTCTATTCCATGAATTTGAGTTTCCATTCCACCCAAACACAGTTGAAAAATCATTCTAAAAATACTAAGGTACCCAAAATGCCAGGTTTTAGTGAGTGAGTATTTCAAAACTGGTGTTTTTTTTCATAACAGTGGAAATTGATATTGATTTATTTAATTAACCCAATTATTTGAACAGTGAAGTCTCTCCCAAGTCACTGAGTGAAAACAAATGAGACAACAGCCCATGTTGGCTGACATTAGCCCACAATTCACCTGCCCGTCTGTTAGGCAGTCACCAGATGTTTGCCCACATCTGTCATGGGGCGGCCAGCCACCTGCTACCCGAAGTATTGCCTGGAGAAGGTTGTTGATGCAACATGGGCTAAAGCTGCCTCAGCCAGTCTAATCCAGGCTAAAGTGTGCCCTCCTGTCTATTAAATTCCATGCAGCCCCTGTGTGGGGCAAAGTCTACCAGCACTGTAGACAAGGCCTTAATGTTAGCAAGGACTGGGCCCAGGAGCAGTGGCTGCCAGCTACCTGTCAGCTGATGTGGTAGACTGGGAGTGAGACCCCCGTCCTGGCTGCCTCTCAGCTGATGGTGGGACTGGGAGAAGTTGCCGCAAGCAGGAAGGGACTGAGGGAGACAGCGTCCGGGGAGGGCGGGTCCCAGAGCTGAGCCCAGCCCCCTTCAGACCATCTCCCTCCTTGTCTCTCACCCCTGATGGCAGTGGGACCCACTCCTGGAGAAGCAGTGTTGGTGAGCCCGAGCATACAGCATGTGGCACAGGCACCACCTCTGCCCATGTGCCAGGTTGGTACCTACCACCTCCAAGCAAGGGGGACTGACCTGTGGGGTGCTCTCCAGGTGCAGCTCTGCCTGGCCAGAGCTACTGGTTTCCCTGTGCCCTGGACACTGGCTGGCTAGAGCCAGGCAGGGATGACAGCACCTTGAGCTGGGGATGGAGTCGTGTATGGCCCCTGGATGAGAACACTCTGGCCTGGAGTCGAGGAGCGATCTGCTGCTCCTGGCCGCCTTTCACAGACTCGATCCTACTTCTGGCAGCTGGCAGACACTGCTCCTGGGCCCGAGTCCTGCCCATGTATTTAGTTCCTCAGCCCAATCTGGGGCATGGGGGCAGTGTGGCAGCGGCATCTGGGTCCTGCTCTCTGTGCCAGCCCAATGGGTGGTGACTGCATTGCCACTCCATGGGTCGGGACCAGAGATCTTGCTGGCTGCTATCTTGTATGCTTCCACCCAATGTCGTCTTGTATATCTGTCCTGCATTTACTCAGCCTATAGTTCTGATTCATTATGTGGCTGAGGAAGGGCCTTATGTGGCCTGAAAGCTTGTACACCCCCCCAACAGTAATTGGTCCAATAACAGATATCATCTGAACTATTCTGTCTCCAGTTTTTAGTGAGGCACACAGATGCAAAGAAAGGTTATATACATACTTGTTGCTTGTGCATAATTATTACAATACATTCTTGAATTACAGGCTCACATACACCTTTTGGACCCCATGCTCATTCTGTGCCCAGGTTGGACAGGACTACGCAATGAGTACAAGCGATTATTATTTTTACTTCACTGTTCAAATAATTGGGTTATTTTGGCCATGGTGAAAGCTTGTGCCCGTACAATAAACTATTTACTATAATTGGGTTAATTAAATCAATATTTAATTCCCACTGTTTAAAAAAATGATACATTTGTTTTGTATGGTAATTGGCACAGACTTCCCCTTCACTTGCTTTGATAACAGTAGGTGAAGAGCGCGGGGGGGGCGGAGGTCCCGTCCGGTTCAGCTTCGTGGGAGAGTTTCAGGAAGTGACGCTGGCCGACGCGGTGGATGTCCTGGGGTCTGTGAGGGCCACGTGTTGCGAACTTGATCCGTGCCCGTCCTGGTTGGTAAAAGCTTCCAGGGAGACGTTGGGGACGGCGCTGGCGAGGGTAGTGAACGCGTCCTTTCGACAGGGGAGGCTGCCGCCCTGCCTTAAAGAGGCTGTGGTGCGCCCCCTGTTGAAAAAACCATCGTTGGACGTGGATGCGCTCGCCAGCTACCGACCTGTCTCTAACCTTCCCTTTTTAGGGAAGGTTATTGAGCGGGCGGTGGCGCTCCAGCTCCAGGTGCATCTGGATAGTATCGGCTTCCTAGACCCTTTTCAATCTGGGTTCCGCCC
>QEPC01003457.1:6841929-6854045 GCA_003113815.1 Sphenodon punctatus | reverse complement strand
GAGGAAGCTCGCCTGGCTCCTAGCCTATTAACATTCCGGCGTAATTGTAAGACCTGGCTGTTCGCCCAGGCCTTTGGGAGGGAGGGGTAGGGGAATGTTTTAGTTCCCCCACCTATTTATATTTATATTGGTTTTTTGCCGTTTTAATATTTTAATATGATTGTGAATTTTAATTTTTTTAAAAATTTTATTGTATGTTTTAATGTTGTAAGCCGCCCCGAGCTGCGTGGCAGGAGGGGCGGGGTAGAAATTGATAAAATAAATAAATAAAATAAAACTTATCATATCTCTCCCTCTTTCACAATGCATCATCCATGCCTAAGGGGGAAGAATTCTTGCAGAAAGAGTATATTACTATACAAAATGTCATAATGCATAGTCAGAGAGGGTAGAGTTGAGGTTTTATTGGCATTTTCAGCCTTCTCTTAATTATTTTAAGAACATCTGGGCCTGGTTGATGGTCGGCCAGAAGATGGGGGACTCCCACAAGTTTTGGCACAATATGAATAAGTTATTAAAACCTCAGAAAATTGCGAGTAGTCCCAAGGTATCCATGGATCTTTGGGAGACCTTTTTTGGCCAGCTGTATGAGGAGCCCCAAGAATCAGAGGCATCAGATCAGCCTCCCTTAGGAGCAGACAAGATGCCTGACGAGGTGCAGAGTCCACAGATAACTTTCTCTGAGGAACAAATTGTTGATTTAATTTTATCCCTGAAAACAAAAAAGGCCCCTGGTCCAGATTAAGTCACAGCGGAGATGCTACAGGCGGCTCCGCAGTGGTGGGCATCGATTCTTGGTAGGCTGTTCAACAGCATCAGTTCTCACCTACAGATTCCCCCCTCGTGGCTCCAGAGCTGGATCGTTCCTATCTTCAAAAAGGGGGACGGAATGGATCCAGCATGCTACAGGTCCATAAGCCTGTTGTCAGTGGTGGGTAAAGTTTTTGCTAGAGGTTTGTTAAAACATCTTGAAGACTGGGTTGAAGAAAGCCAAACTATACCTCAGGAGCAATTTGGTTTCGGAAAAGGTAGATCAACAACAGACTGTTGTTTTATACTGCAACACATCATCTATAAATATTGGAGGGTTAGGAAGGGCAAACTATTTCTAGCCTTCATAGACTTGACCAAAGCCTTTGATTCTGTTCCCCGGGCTCACCTCTGTCAAAAGCTCTTTGCGTTGGGAATAAATGCCAATCTTTTGGCCCTTATGATGTGGCTGTACAGTAACAATAAAGCAAGAGTCAAAGAGGGAATAAGTAATCAACTGAGCAGGGACATTGCTATTCAGAGGGGGGTCAGGCAGGGGTGTGTGCTGGCCCCGCTCTTGTTTAATATTTATCTGGCTGATCTTATCAAGTGGTTGGAAGTGGAGGATACACACCCTCCCAGACTTGGTACTTATAGTTTGAACATTTTGCAGTTCGCAGATGACTTAGTCTTAATTTCCCAGACAGCTAAGGGGCTAAAGCGATTGATTCAGGCCCTCGACAATTACTGTGTTGAAAATAATCTGTCACCAAACCCGCACAAATCTAAGTTTATGATCCTTGGTTCCCATAATACATCTGGAAAATGGGAAATTGCTAAAGAACCTCTTGAAGTGGTGCAATCATATGTTTATCTTGGGGTGACTTTTTCCAGCAGGGGTACGTGGTCTAGGCTCATTCAAGGACGGGTAAAAAGAGCAGCCCAAATAGCGGGGGCAATAGCTAGAGCGGTGGGGATCTCCCAGGGCGTGCCAGTTTTGACTTTTCTAAAGGCATATAGAGCCAAGGCCGTGTCTGTGATGATGTTTGGCCTTGAGGTTATCCCCCAACCGATAATTCAACCCCTAGAAAGAGTGCAGAACTCGTTTCTCCATAGGATCCTTCAGGTTGGGAAAGGTGTCCTGGGATCTGTGATGAGAGCAGAAACGGGTATGGCTTCGATGGAGTTGTATGCTAAATCTGCCCTGATATGCTATTGACTAAGACTGATTACCTTGCACGAAAATTCCCTCCCGAGGTTGTGTTTTCAGGAGGAATTGTGCCACGAGGGCGTGGGCGATGGTGATTATTCATGGCTTAGATATCTGGGTCACCTCTTGCATAGTCAGGGCTTTTCGTTTGCCTATTTTGCTGGGAAATCCTTGAAGGGGATCAGGGAAGAAATCCGGGTTAGGTTAGAGGACATTGAGAGGCAGGAGGATTTAGCAAGGATTGAGGATTGGAGGGTTGCCCCCTGGTTGAAGACAATAAAAACTGTATGGGGGATAGAGCCCTATTTAGATGTCCTGCAGAATCGTAAACTTCGGAGAAGTTACACCTTACTCCGATTTCAAATGGTTAAGAGTGCGGTGGTCGAAGGGAGGTACAAGAAGGTTATTTATGAGAAACGAGTCTGTACCTGTCCGCAAGGAGGGGTGGAGACTGTGGAACACTTTTTGCTGACCTGTCCCTATTATGACACTCTCAGGGTGGTTTGGTTGCAACCGCTTATTTGTAACTTTTTGTGTACAGGACTAGGTCAAGGATACAAGTGGTTGCTTTCCTTTCAGAGCAAAGAGGATGTGGTGGCTCTTGCGTCCTATGTTTGGTTGGCCTCCCAGAGAAAAGAGATGGTGAAGGGGAGCTTACAGGGGTCAAGCTCTGCCAAAGTAAGCTCCGCAAAAGAGCAAGGCAAACTGTGAAAGATGTGCGGCTGGGGTCAAACACAGCTGCAATAGGGAGAGATTTGTAATCTATGTATGGAAAGCTCTGGGTAGATGGAAGGAAGATGGATGGATGGAAGGAAGTTGTGATATTATTTTTGGATTAAATGCTATCCAAACTAAATGCTATCCTTAAATTGATAGAGGGTTGGGTTGGGTATTTCTGTGCCTGTTTTTGCTCATGTGATTCTATTTATTTTGCTCAACGAAGTATAGAAAACGGAAATGTTAATCGTTAAATATTTGATTATTAATGCTCAATTATGTTTAATGTATCTGGATACTATAAATAGGATCGCTGGTTCGATATGTTGATATGTGGATGCTATGTTTTATTTTGTCTTATATGTTTGTTTTTGTATCAAGTTTTATGTTTTATGTTGGCCATGGCGAGAGCCCGTGCCTAAATAAATAAATAAATAAATAAATATATTTAACTAATTAACCTGGACAGAGTTTATACCTATATACACACACATACATTTTCTGACAAATGCAGTGGACATTCCTTCTTTTAAAACCTTAGAATTAGATTTTGGGGAATGAAGAGTTGCTGGATTTTACGAATGTGTTGACTAAGGTAAACGCTCTTTATCACACCACATGGAAAAACGTACCACTTAAATGGAAGGGTCAGATTCTCTGTTTAGGGTCTGGTCCCTGCCCTAATGGATTTTTCTGGATGAGCTGTGGGAGAAAAGAGCCTGGTTCTTTTAATCTTATCACTACTCCTGGGGACAAGGGGGAGGTGGGGGAATAGGAGGAGGGGCTGTTATAGCTAGAGATAAGGAAAATAGTTGTTTGTTTGTCTTTATCTTAGACCTGTTCTGTGAGGAATGAAGAGAGTGGTCCCAGTTCTGCTTTCACATCACTCTTGTCTGGGTACAATTCTACTGACTTCACTAGTGATATTCACAAATCTAAGGTGACCCAGTGTCTTCAACAGTATTGTGGATAATGTTGGGTAACAATGAGCAATGGAAAGCCTACTTGGTATGGACAGAAGGGGAATCTTTTTCAGATGTGTTCAGGGTTTAATTTGGGGTGGGAGGCTTGTCAGGGGAGTTGAGTCCCAAGAAATGTGCCCGGTACAAGTCTGTGAAATGTGAAAGATCATAAAAAGGCCAGTATTGGCCATTTAAGGTTGGGAACAAAAGCCAGAAATAAACTTAGATGGTTTATTTGGCTTTCATTAAGGACTTTCTTGCTCACCCCCTGCACTGATCACCATATATCTATGACCATTTTTACATGAACACCCACACCTGCCACTCAGTGTTTGGGTGTGTGTGTGATGGGAGGGGGGCAGTCCGTGTACATGGCTGGCAGTGGGTGGAGGGATGGGTGTGCAGTGGGTGTGTGCCCGTGTAAACTCCACAGGCAATGTGTGTTTGTATGTGTGCACTCCCAGCGCACACCCGCCTCCACCCACGGATCTCTCCGGTAAAATGGAGGAGACTCCATGGGTGGAGGTGTGTGTGTGTTCGTTTACACGGGCACACACCCACTTCCACCCACTGCGCCAAAACACACACACACACACGTGTATTAACGGCCTATAACTGAACAAGAACTCCTGTTTTATATTCAGCTGTAGTGAACATATTGCATTGTATTTGCATGGTTATCCAGTGGCTGGGTTGCTAGCTGAAGAATAGGATTCATTGCCTTGTTCTGAGAAGCTCTGGGCCAGGAGGCATGGCTTCTGGGGCAGGCTTGGGTCTCAGCAATTAACTTTTTACAAATTATGCACTGCATGTGTTCTGGCTGGGGCAGAGGGAGATCTTTTCTGATCTCTGCAAGATGTTTATCACACAGAGAAAAGCTGGCAGTCTTACTCCATTCCTTTCCTAGTTCCATAGGGCAGAACTGGGCTGGTGAAGAAAAATGTACAGAATAAGCCTGCAATAAAAGTTCATGCTCCTCGTTATTTGCACCTCGGAGAAAGGATGTCTCCATTCTTCCCTTCCTCCTTGTTGACGCACCCCCCAAAAGACGATTAATGGGGTTAAACGGCCGCATTCTTTATTGAGCCAAAAAGGGGGAAGGGGTAACCCTCTCACTTCCCCCTTTGAACTGGGGTCCTATCTATCTCCTTTTTCTAACTGTTACCCAGTCCACAGGAGGTTCCCATCCAACACCCGGGACTAACCGGTCTACCTGTCGCCCTTCTTTAACATCTTCGGGTTAAGCCCAAACGAATTCTCCTGTGCCCTAACTTCCCCAACTTTGTCAACTTACCCCTACCCCGATCACCGGGTTTTCCCCGGGTCAGAGCGGGTTGCTCGTACCTACCCCTTTTGCCCCTGAGGGCAGGGTTTAAACAACAACATGGGTGAGGACACCGTAACCTACTGTTTGGTACATGGTCCGCCCAGCGGGACCAGCCACTCACCTCTCACCCTTGGGCTGACCATACAGTGGGCTGCACTGAGCAGCTATGCATGGCCTATGCCCATCCCTTAAGGAGATGTTTCTATTCAATACTATGCTACCAACTACAATGTCTAACCATTGGCCTGAACTCAGCCTACTGCCACCAGAACCACAAGCTTTGCTTGGCTGGTTTGCTGCCAACAAATCAACTTCCTAGGATTTCTTTAAGGCTGCATTTCAGGGCCCCAAGATATAGATTGCCGCTGGCATCTGATAGATGGACCCAATCACTCCTAAATAATTAATCTCTGTCGTAACTAATCTCCTTCTGACTGATGACAAACCCTCTGGCTCTTTGCAGCCAAGCCCCAATTTCACCGTTTGCTCTTTTCCGAGCCTGGTCGACCCTACCTGGTCGTTGAGCATTAGTCCAAACCCTTCTTTGTAGCATTTCTGACCATACAAGTGTGCACCCCTGAAATCGCTCTTGGACTAATCGTAAATCGACTTTTGCCCTCTTTGTCAGCCATAGCCCTGTAACCCTGGGGAGATTGTTTTCCCCCAGATGAACCACTATCACCGCTGGTGCCGGGAATTTCTCTTTTTCCGCAGTCAGTGTTGGGAGCAATTGCTCTCACAGCATTCTGCACCTGCCCAGCCAAATTATATCTGCATGCGGCCATCTTCCCTGCCCAATGCATGATGCTGTGGCCGATGATCCGTCCCTGCGGAGTTGATGCGTCTGGAAGAGAAATCGAGGTTATTCTGTCGTCCCGATGATCTCATGTGACCCCACCTCCTTGGTTCAGTGTTCCTAACATACCGGCGATATGCGCCAGACCACCATCTCCCTATTAGTTGTATTTGCTTCCCGGGAAGTCCTATACTTGCCATGACTGACGCAGCCCCTATTCTGAAGGAATGGGCGGTGTAGCAACCCGGATCGAGGCCAATTTCCCTAACACACATGGTAAGGACTGCCCCGAATTGATACCTAGTCAGTGGGGTGCCATCCCTATGGAGAAACAACAGGCCCTCCGCCTGTAGGACTCCTTCCCTTCTGGTCAGTCTTTGACCTGCGTAGATGTAAGAGTAGGGTACTTCCCTGCCAGTCCACATCGTGGACCTGCAGGGCCGTCCCTGACTGATCTGACCTGGACTGAGGGACTATTTCGCTGATCCAGAAGGCCCCGAATATTGCTACACAAAATACAGCTCTAAAAAGCACTACTTCACTGCTCGAGTGACACACGCTATGTAGGGCTTGACTAATTACATTAAGCAACATGGGGGGGGGTAATGGGGCCCTGGCGTCCGGTGTTCGGGGGGGTCTGCCTAGCCCAACTCTCCTTTAAATGGCTCATAAAAAGCCGTTGTCGGGAGAGGGGTAACCAGCCAGGTGGCTCGTAAAAGAGATGGCCACTACCTTTCCCGCTATTGTCCCGGGTGCCAAACCTTGTTGTCTGAGCTGAAGCGCAAATTGCAGTATGTGCCCTTCAGGGATGGGGAAACCGAGTTCCCAACCTCTCCCCGACCTGTATTCCTGGAATTCTGTGAATGCCGATTCGTAAGCTTGCCTGGTTCTGGGCGTGAGGGATCCCTGCACTGCATTATATAATTCTATAATCCAAGGCTCCACATGCCCCTCGGAAATGGCTCGGGGTCCTCCCTGGCGTCTGGTGCTAGCTGGCGAAAACAGTCTGTCTGAAATTGAGAAAGGCCGTCGGCTATGCCGTTATCAATCCCGGGCACATGCCTGGCCACGAACAAAATGTTTGCCCATAGGCATTTAAAAACAAAGTGCCAGACCAGCCGCATAACCCTTTCCGATTTTGAGGACAGTTTGTTAACGACATGGACAACCGCCATGTTATCACACCAGAATAAGACCCTCCTATTGGCAAATTCCGCCTCCCACAGTTCTACCGCCACTACTATGGGGAAGAACTCCAGGAATGTTAAGTCGCGGGTTAGGCCCTGTGCTTCCCATGCCTCCGGCCATGGGGCTGCACACCATTTTCCTCTAAAATATACCCCGAAACCATGACATCCTGCCACGTCAGAGTGTATCTGTAGCTCCGCCTCCAAGAGGAGTTACTGCCGCCAGAAGCTCACTCCGTTATAGCCCTGGAGGAAAGCCTCCCAGGTCGCCAGATCCTCCCGCATCACCCTTGTCATGTGGACATGGTGGTGCGAGGGCCGGTCGCTTCCTATATGGGCGTATAAACAAGACATGAATGCCCTCCCTGGTGCAATGAGTCGGCAGGCGAAATTAAGGCTGCCCATGAGGGACTGCAACTGCCTGATTGTTACCTTTGGGGCTCCCGCTACTACTGCCACCCGCTCCCGAAGGGCTTGGAGCTTGTCATCTGGCAATCTGGACAGAGAGTGTTCAGTGTCTGGCTATATGCCGAGATAGGTCAATCTAGTCGTTGGTCCCTCCGTTTTTTCGGGCGCCAACGGGACCCCCAGCTCTTTGGCCACATCCTGAAATGTGCACATTCCCCGCGTGCATTCCGGGGTCCCCGCCCTTCCCACGAAGAGTAAATTGTCTAAATAGTGCGTGATCGAGCTCCGTCCCGCACGTTGGCGCATGATCCACTCGAGACTAGTACTGAACTTCTTGAAGGCCGCACATGAGATGGAACATCCCATGGGCATTGCCTTGTCAAAGTAGAAATTACCCCAGAACTGCATGCCCAAAAGCTTGAAGTCCTCGGGGTGTACGGGCAGAAGCCGAAACGCAGACTTGATATCGCACTTTGCGAGAAGGGCCCCCCTACCGCAGGCACGCACCATTTTGACCACCGAGTCAAATGATGAGTACCTTACTGAGCACAGCTCAGCCAGAATCGCATCATTTACTGACTCCCCTTTGGGGTGGGATAAGTGGTGAATCATGCGAAACTCCCCCGGGGTCGTCTTCAGGATTATGCCAAGGGGAGATATCCGCAGTGTGGGGATAGGTAGTTCATCGAACGGGCCCTGAATCGGGTCCCATTGCAGACTTCAAATTCCTAGTTCCTAGATGATAATGGGGACACTCCGTTGGGATCCTGAAACCCTGCCTAAATCCTTCCACCAAATAGTCAGCGATCTGACGGTCGGGGTAGCCACGAGTGGCCGCCCGCAACGCTTCATGCCAAACCGGGGTTGGCGCCCTTTCCCACTGCTTGAGTGGCACTTCCTTGGCTGGCGGAGGGCTGCCTGTTACCTGCCCTCCCCCGGTTTCGAGCCCCATACTGCCGGAAACGCGTGCACCCAGATGCGGCGTGATCGCCCACACACTGCATGCACATGTGCTTAAATTTGTATTGGGCCCGAAAACATCTACCCCCATTGTTAATGTCCCAGCAAGTTGACCCACCTGGTGACTGCCTTACTCTGTTTCTCTGTCCTCCCTCAGTCTGTTGCGTACCCCCCGCTCGGGACAGCACGTGGCCGCTATCTGAACACGGGGCATACCTGGAACAACTAATGCATTCCAGCCAAATGTCGTGGGCATGCATATCCCAATGAAGGCACGGATTGTGGGCTGCCCTACATCAGAAGGATTTGTCGGAGCGCAGCCACGCTCCCAGTCCTCCCGTTACAAAAGCTCGGCGGACAATATCCAAATATTTAATCATCTCTAGTCTGTGCTCGGGGAACTTAACAAGTGTCACACCCATATAGATGGTGTAGGCAGCTGTCCAATTGGACCATGTGCGCTCTGCCTTTGGCCTTTTAAACTTTTCCTTCTCTTTTCTCTCCTCTTTATCGTTGGGGTCGGGGATGAGGTCACTAAAAAGGAGAGCAAATAATTGATATATTCACCACGCCAAATCTTCTCTTTAGTGGCCTGAAGCAGATGCTCGCCCAGCGGGGCTGAGATGTCCGCATACCCACCTGACAAAGGGCGGGGCTCCTCCTTGTGGCCACAGCACCACACTGCCACCCCCGTACAACACCTATCTGCACCCCATACCTGTGCTGCCACTTTGTACCCATAGGCAGGGCAACATCCGCAGCCACCAGGTTTGGACTGCGTGGCCTGCCCACTATGGAAACCCCTCCCCTCGCAACCTGAATGGTACTGGCTACGTTCTCGCTCGCCCAGCATACACGGTCCTACTAGGCTATCCTCTTCCTGTGCCCTGTTGGGTCCGGACGCCCACTGGTCACCATCCCCGTTCCCCCAATCATCGTCATCCTGTTCACCTTCCATCTGTTCATGTTCGTAATAAGGCCTGGGCCCCGGGGGCCCCTGCCGCCTCCTCTGGGCCGCCTCCAAACTATTCGTCAACACCTGCATCCCTTGCCGAAGAGCGTCAAGTTGCACCTGGTAGTTGGGCGGGGATTCCTCCCTCCGCCTGCTGGGGCCCGATTCGTCATCTCTGTAACGAGATGGGAGGGCACAACGACGCCCGCTTCCTAGGCTACGTGGGCCCTCCCCATTGGCTGGGGTGGGGGGGACCTCTAGTTTGTTCATGGTGGCTACCGGTAAACTGCTCTCGAGCTCGCTCGCGTGCCCATGGCTCCCTTCCAGCTCCTCGATGCGGGCCTGATAGCTAGCCAGCTGTGCCTGCATGGCTTGGAGGACTGCCTCCTGGGTGGTTCCACCCTGCTGGCTCCCGTTTCCCTTCACCCCTTTGAGGAGCACTGCAGCAGCCCTCTTTGTCGGGGTCTTTTTCTTCTGGCCCTTTTGAGCGCGAGGGGCCATAATAGTGCTCTGTTGGGCTCCTCTAATCTAGTGCCTGTGGGCTAAGGCTTGGACCCTTAACACTCCCCACTGAAGCACGGGGGTGGGGGGTAGCGCATGGCACTGGGTTCAGGCCAACCCTCCCCTTGCCCTGTAATCCCGGCCCCACACCTGGCTCCCATGGTAGGGGGGGTGTTCCACCCTGTGGGGGTTGTGGTGCTAGCTCTTCCCTCCTTCGAGAAGGGGGGGTTGGGTTGCACCCTGTGTCCCCTGTCCTGCACCCTGCCTCGGTCACGAGGGGGGGGTGTCCCACATTGAGGGAGGGCCCTGTACGTTGGCCACCTGCCTTGTTCAAATAGGAGGAGTTACCCCTGTGGGGTTTGTGGCACTAGCCCCTCACCCCCTTTGAGAGGGTGTGTGTGTGTTGGGTTGTGCCCTGTGTCCCCTGCCCTGTGCCCCACCTCAGTCCTGAGGGGGGGATTCCTGCATTGGGTCAGCCCTCCCGAAGGAGGGGGTGGAAGGATTGGCTGTGGGCCTGTAAAGGGGGGGGCGCTGTCCCCAGCCCAAACCCAAAGACTGCCCAGTCACCCGTGAGGGGGGAGGGGGCAGGAGATTAGGCCGCTTCCTCCACATGGCACCGAACCTGCTCCACAGGACACAGGCGGGGCCTGTGTCCTGGTGCGCCGTTGTGTCCCAGCTCCCAGCTGCTCCAATTGCCTGCTCCACGAGACACAGGTGGGGGCCCGTGCTCGGTGTGTCCCAGCTCCCAACTGCTCCAATTGCTTCCGGTGGGGGGTGGGATACCATGCTCCCACCACACTCGCCACCCCGGCATGCTCCGCTGTCTTTGGAGTGGGGCACGCGGCCTGGTCCCTGCCGTGCTGTCCCGCCACACGTCTTTCTCCCTGTTCACGCCCAGTCAAATGAGGCGTGAAGCAGGGAGCCTAAAATGGCAGCCGGGAATCCCGACTCTCGCGAGAGTTCCGGGTGCCTTGTTCTATGTTGCCGAGGCAACCACGACTTCCCCTCCCCGAATGGCGGCCTCCCCAACCTCCTCGCCTCCTTTGTTCCCAGGAGGGAGGGGCGCCACCAAACCCCCACCGCGGCGAACGCAGTGAGGCATTTGCTTTGATAGATTTGTTGTGATTTTGTTCTCCTTTCCCTCAGATAGAGATCTTTACTGACAGAACAGGTCTCTGATGCTGAAACAGGCAAGACACATGTAACAGACAAGTTCTACCAAAGTTTTAAGGAGTCTAACATTATATCAACTTGTTTGGATACAAACACTGACACTTGGCTACAAAAGAGTGCATTATCTATATGCACCTCCCTCACTTGGTAAACAATCAATCACATTATCCCATATATTATGACTTTCGGTGCTACAACATTCATTCATTCCTTGTCAGCCAGGCCTAGTATGGTCAAAGAAACACAAAGGAAAATTATATCTAATTACCACTTATTGCCTACCAAAAAAAAAGGGAAGGATGGTCTACCGGTTCAAGCAAGGATTTAGATTTCCAATTGACAGATTAGCTCTCAGTCACAGTCCACATCAAAAAAGTCATGGGAATGAAGGGAGGAAGGGAGACTTCCCCATCTCGGCCTCAGCTTGTGCTTAATGGAGCTGCACAGAGTGCTTGCTGCTGGGTCAAAGAAAAGCAGCTAACTGAGGGGAGATAGGGTGGCTGCCTAAGCTGGGGAGACTTAATACCAAACAACTCTGTGCTGCTGCTTCTATGACCTACAGGGTACTGTATAAATAAGTCCGCATCAGAGGAATCCCTTCTGTTTCAAAACAATCCAGAAAATATCTGTTATAACATTATTTATTTGGGGTTCTTGTGAAGCCAAGTTCCAACAGAAAAAAATTCCTGAAAACTAAGGTATTTGTCTTCATGTAATGAAATAATGGAATAAGGAAGAAAGAAAGCTCAAAGTAGGAAGAAAAATAGAAGGAAAAAATAAAAGGCCTAAAAGAACTAGGGATGGATGAACAGATCGTGGTTTGGGTTCATCTGTTCGGTTCGGCTGCATTCGGTTCGGCCGTTCGGTTCGGCCATTCGGTTCGGCAGTTTGGTTAGTTCGCCAGGTTTGGGTTCGGCCGTTCTGTTGGGCCATTCGGTTCGGCCGTTTGGGAAATGTTATGGGTGTTTTTTTGTTTTGTATATTTTTTTTGGTTTTTTATTGGGTTTTATATGTTGTTGTTTTTTTATTTGGTTTTTTTGTTTTTATATGTTTTTGGTTTTTTTAATCTAATATTATATATCTATCTACACTAAATCTAACTGCTATTAACTATTCTAAATGCTATGAACTAAATGGATTATCTAATAAGTACACAGGCCTACTCCTACAAAC
>QEPC01003457.1:6818396-6837891 GCA_003113815.1 Sphenodon punctatus | reverse complement strand
TTTATATTTAATATTTTTAAATAAATTTTAAATGTTTTATTATGATTGTTGGAAGCCGCCCCGAGCTGCGTTGCAGGAGGGGGCGGGGTATAAATTTGCTAAATAAATAAATAAAATAAATAAAGATGGTGGTGGGGCCAGACAACTTACTGAAGCAACCTGAAGATTAACAATTCAGGTAAACTTCTAGAATTTTTCTTGCTTTTTACATAGCACTAAATGTAATCATTTTTCATGTAAAAATATGAGATGTAACATTTTTATGAGAATTTTGTGTATGATAATGATAATGAAACATCAGAGATATTTTGGCATCAAGGACTCAAAAATGAGTGCTTTTAAATCAATTAAAATCCCTGAAACAGTCAAACTTTTCTTTGCCAATATGGCTTTGCTGGTCTCACTTATTTACTACCATTTCTAGACCAGATCTGCTCAGATGCTCCAGGAGAGGGGAACTGCTTCACCTTCACTGGAATGTGACCTTTGGATGATGAGCTACTAGGCTTTGAGTTACTGTAAAGTCACCTTCTATATCTTCCACAACTGATAAATGATTATGGTCAATGTTAATATTTTGTCAAGAAGACCCAAGGTTTAAATTAGTCAACTTTACAAAGCCGTTGCATTTTTAAGATTGAAAGTCCTTTTTTTTTTAGTTTCAAAATAGAACTAACTTCCCTCATGTATAGGAGAAACCTGTTCAAAGAACAGGAAACTCATTAAAAATTGTTAAGACTTCATTCTCCTAAACCTATGTATTCCAGCAATCCAGGAGTCAGGACTGTCCATACAAAAGACCCATGCTTTCTCTCTCACAGCTTCCTGGCCTGCCTTGATCCATAGCAAGGATCTTTCAAGGGGACCCCCCTCTGTGAAACAATCTGAGCCAGCATTAGCTTGCTGGGTGATGGGCCATGGGGTGAGATTACTATTTACGGCAGATATCAATGGAGCTCAGAGAGGGGAAAGCAAAACTTGCATACTAAAGAGTAAAAGACATTTAAGGCCAATATTTCAGATCTGACACTGCTTCCTATTCCAGAGGACAGAACCACAGCAATCTAGTTATCTATTTGCAGAGGTTTTCAAAAGAGAAGATGCAAATGATTCAATGAGATTATTCAAAAAAAGAGGTAGAGGTAAATCGATCATGCAGCTAGCCTGCGGAGATCATGGAAATGTCTTCATTGTTAGACTGATCTAAACTTGAGTCAAGGTTGACACCCAGTGGCCAAACATTTTAACTGATTTCTTGCTTTGATTAGCTACTTTCCATATAAAATAGGTTTTACTGAAATTAAAAAATTAAGAGACTCCAAACACGATTACTAATTCAAATTGAAGACTTACGATTGTAATAGATGCACTAGACAAAATGATGGCTTTTAAAGGGGAGGTACAGCTAGCCTACCTATAGACGACACTTATGAAAAATACATGGTGCAGGGCTGCACTGGCACAATGCAGTCCTGCAACGTGTATGCTTCGTAAGTGTCCTTCTTAAAAGGAGAGGTATGGCCACCCTATTTATAGGTTTTGTGCTTGATTGTGTATCTATAACAATAATTGGAAAACAGTTTGTTTTTAATTTTTCATAGAGGGCCCAATTCTACCATCCGTGAAGTCTCAGTGAGACTTCTCTTAGACCATTTTTAAATGAGCACAGCTGGGCGGGGGGGCATGTCCACTGAGTGGGACAGCCACAAAGTGCCCACTCAGGTGTAGTGCATGGGGAGGGATTCTAATGGGTGGTACTGTAACAGCCCCCATGCATTCCCCTTGCCACAGACCATGGGGGAGGGGGAAGTGGGCAGGGCCGGCCTTTGAAATCGACATGTCCAGGCCGAGCACTGGGGAACTTGGGCTCCCCAGCACTCCTGGCCAGTTCCTGTGCCTTGCAAAGGCTGTTTCCCCACCCACAGTGCCTCTGAACAGCAGATTCAGCTGACATGGCTGGCTGCTGCCGTTCATACGGGCTGGGGATGCATGGGTGTCAGCTCCCACATACTTTTTTGGCTGCCCCACACAGCACACTCTGGCTTTTTCTCCAGTGCTCCATGAGTGGTTCAGAGTGGGTGCTGCGTGGATCACGGGAGCACACACCCACCCACACACCCCATCTTCGCATGGGCATTTGGGTGGGTGATTGATGGGTGGACATGGGTGGTTGTGTCTCGTTTAAAAATGGCCTTACAGTAAGGGATTGCAACGTATAAATCTAATATAATTAGGGTACAGTGAAAATCTGCATAGCTCTCATCACTAATTTATTGTCTCTCATTTTAATACTCTTCTTAATACTTGTATACATTATGAAAGAACAACAGAGCCAGGCAAGCAGAGGATTGCAGTGCTGGATTCTGGAGCAGTTAATGTAACACCGTGATCCAATTTACAAATGTAATTTTTAACAGACAGCTGAGTTAAAATAATATTTTTTATATCTTTGACTAATTTAAATGCTATCATGTTAAGCATTCTAAATGTTAAATTATTTGCAAGCTACATGACTATTATTTGCCAAGCAAAAAAAGGCCCAGTGACACCACCATGTGTTCAATTTCAAATTTTCAGGTAATGGTCTACGCATTGGATCAGCATTTCTGTCTGTGATCTTCATCAGCTCATTTGCTGAGCAAATGCCTCTTTGCTGCATCCATATTATTTCCACATATTTTTTATCTTGTCTCTCCACTAGTTAATAGTCTGTCTGTGCTGCATTCAATTGGTGTACTACATTCAGTTAATACCTTCTATGACAAGTGTGGAGAAACTGTTCACTCCCTGTGGCCACTTTGAAAAGGAATACAAGCTCCGAGGGCAGCAGAGAAACTGAGGGCATGGGTACTTATAGGGTATGCTCAGGAAGAGAAGGGGGTCTGTGCTCTCTCCTTGCATGAATGCCCTCATCTTTCCTCCCTTACCCTGAGCTCATTTTTTCAGTGCTTGCAGGATAGAAACTGGATCCACGAGCCAGATCCAGGAACCACATCAAAAACTAGTTGTGGGCCACATTTGGCCCCGAGGCCTAAGGTTCCCCACCCGTGTTCTAGGACTACAATCTTGTGTTTGCACAATATGTCCTGTCCACTGTCTTTTGTTGTATTTGTCTCATCAGCAACTTCTATCTGTCTTGTTCTTATCCAGTCATTCTTTGGGTGATTTCAGACGTTACGGGGCCCTTTGGCCCCGTATCGAAATCACCGGCTTCATTCCCTCCCGGGGTCGCCCCGTCACGCCATATCAGACGTGCCGGGGGGATCCCGGCGGGGAACCCAGGAGGGAGCGGGGCCGCATGGCGCAACGTGCAGCCGCATGGCCCTGCCCCCTCCACGCACCCCGCCGCCCGCCCTCTGAGGAGACGGGCGGGCGGCGGGGCCATTGCGGCCGCCGCGTCGGGCCAGAAGCGCCATGGCCCGGGATCCCGCCGGGGATCCCGGGCCGTGGCGCATGGCCAGACGTTACTTTTCGTTGGTCCCTGCCCGGGGTCCGTTTGACCACGCTTCCCAGGACATTCCCCCGGCTAGCCCAGGAAGCGTGGTTCAAACTGACCCCATGTGGGGGTTCACCGTGGCAAACATCTGGCGGCCGCCAAACAGATGTTCGAGACACGGTGACCACAGGTGGGTATTCACCGTGGTTCACCGTGATCTCGTAACGTCTGAAGACACCCTTTGTCTATATTTTCTGATGCCAAGTATGTGTCTTTCTATGGCATGTTGAGTTCCTCTCAGCTTCTGAGCTATATTTGTTGTCAAAAACCATGTTGTAGAGCCGCAAGTCATGACAAGTAGAATACACTGACTGAATAGTTGTCTTGAAAGAAAGGAGACACTGGTGCTCTTTGCTACAGTGTTTACCTTTCCAAATAGGCTCTATCCTATTAAGATTCTTCATTTATTTATCTTCTGGGCATAGGTGAGATAGGATTATATTATTTGTATTTGCTATACATATTCAGTAACACAACTGTAATCACTGGGCCCTCTGAATTCTGCACTTATTGTGACATCCTATTATTTTATGCTAAGTTTAGTTATATATTTATTTATGTATTTATACAAAAACATATATCCCGCACCCTCCTGCACACCGGCAGCTCCGGGCGGCGTACAACATAAAAACAACAACAACGCCATCTAAAATACTACAATATAAAAAATATACATCATAAAAATTCAGCAGCAGCTAAGGTAAATAAAAACCCTCCCCCCCACCCTCCCCACACCCTCCCCAAAGGTCCGGCGGAACAACCAGGTTTTACAACATCTACAGAAAGAGGGGAGGTCTGGTGATAGACGGGCCTCCAACAGGAGGGTGTTCCACAGCCCAGGTGCGGCCACCGAAAACACCCTCTCTGCCATCGCCACCCAGTATACCCGGGGGACTTCGAGTCAGGTGCCTCTGGCCGACCGAAAGGGCCGCAAAATGACCCGAGGCCTGAGGTGATCTCGCAAGTATGCAGGACCAAATTAGAATCATAGTTGGGAAGGGACTTCAGGGGTCAACTTGTTTTTCCAGCATTATCTAGAAATGGTTTATGTTATATAGCTTTTCATAGGTTTATGTGTTGTTTCTCCTTAAGTGGAGGAAAATCACCAATTCTTTACCATATCGTGTCCAATCTAATTTCTTAAAAACTTTATTTTAGCAGTGAAGAGAAAGTAGAGGTTGCCATGGTAGTCCCAAATATAGGCAATATGGAGACAACATAGTAAAGTTATATCTTTTATTGGACTAACTACAGTTGATTCAAAAGTTTGCATACTACATCCACCAACTATATTTGGTCTAATAAAAGATATCGCTTTACTACTTTGTCTCTTCTAGCAGTGAATAACTTTGGAGAAATAGCATTTCATTGGCTTATTCTTCCTTTATTTGATCCTTGAATTGTCTTCTGAATGAGTCCAGTCGTTACATGAAGCTGGTCGTTACACCATATCCTTTTCTGAATCCTGCCTGTTCTCTAGGTTGCTTAAAAACGGTGCGTATAATTCTGATTCCATTGAAGTCAACAGCTACACTCTTATTGGCTTCAATGGAGTTGGGATTGCAGCCAGTGTTTGCAAACAAATATTTTGACATACATGTACTCAGATCTTGTCTACGAACAGATATCTTTACTCAAACTGGATGTTAATTTAGATTATTTTTGTTAAACCTATTGCAAAAGCCACATAAGTTAAACCATCAACAAAATGGGTTCACCCCATTTAATTTAATGGATGTAAAGATGGTGTATAGGCAAAATTACTGTGTTTCCTTTCAAATAAATCCAGATACACAGTACACAGGATAAAATTGTTGTTTTCAAAATAACAGAGCACAGTAGATATGGAGCCCATAGTTGGGATTCATACTTCTATTCAAAATCAAGCTTCTAAAAAACATAATTTAGCTGGTCAATTCCCTGCTCTATTTGTATGTCTATAGTTTAGTTAAAAGGAACCTGATTTAATGAGATTTATCACAGCATGTTTTTACACCTGGTTAGTGTGTGAGCTGGGATATGACAAAAGCAAACCAGACAATATACAGCATCTTCTCAATAACTGCATGTAAAGAGATAGTAAGCTCCTTCTGTAGTAGCCGGAGGTGAGAGGACTGTTTCCAGTTCTGCTGATTCATAGGATTTGCTAAAATGTGCTCTCTGTACATATGTTTTACAGAGAGATTATGTGGTCACCATGTTGGTCCCAAGTGACAGAGAGCAAACCAAAAGCTTGCTGATTTTCACCAACTGCTGTTGTCCAATAAAAGAT
This sequence comes from Sphenodon punctatus, assembly GCA_003113815.1. Classification (NCBI taxonomy): domain Eukaryota; kingdom Metazoa; phylum Chordata; class Lepidosauria; order Sphenodontia; family Sphenodontidae; genus Sphenodon; species Sphenodon punctatus. The sequence continues at coordinate 6,832,123 of QEPC01003457.1, read as the reverse complement.
ATAATTCGAACCACTTTGCTTCCCTCATATGTTGTACAGTAGACCAGTTATCCTCTTGCTGCTCACAGTGTCGCTCTTTTCAGTTGCTATATATCTAGTGCATATATAGCCATTCATAGAAGATATTAACCTTTGTAATTATTTCACAGCTTTGAACAGCCTTAATACCATTCTTCAAACTGCCTGTTGCATTTGTTAAGTTTACATTTGGTTTGTACAAGATCCATATTGTCATGAGCCTGAAGCTAAAAGACCAACTAAAAGTATGCATTTCTAGTCTTAAGGCAACACAACGGCCTTTTTTTACATGAGAAGGGCCCACTCATGCCCATACAGATCCACTGTGTGGGCATGAATGGGTGCTGCCCATGTAAATCCCACAGCAGGTGGGTGGGCATGTGTGCGTGCTCCCATGAAACACCACACATGCCCACCCACCTCCAACCATCACCCACACACAGAGCAATTGGCCAAAACTGCAGTTGCTCCATGAGTAGGGATGTGGGGGTTGTGTGTGTGTGTGTGTGTGGGGAAATCGGTGTGCACCTGTGCGCACTGGCCCCCCTGCAATGGCCACTCTGCTGCGTGCACACCATTCCACCCCCAACCCCCGCAGGCCTCAGCCCATATAAAAAAGGCCAAAGTTTGTTACTTATGGTATGTAGCAAAATGATATAAATAAGTAAAATCTAGAACAGTTAGTAATGTTGTTTCCCACTCATTCCATATCAACTGCCCCAACTGTAATAAAACAGATTAAATTGCACACATACCCATTTTCCTTTCATTTTCTTATTTAATTCCCTAGTTTTATAATCGCAGATCATAGGAGTGTCTGCTAGGAAACCAGTTCAGCATTCATGTGCTATGAGGCATTAGCCCTCACTGCTTTGGGTGGGTCCTGGGCTGCTAGGAGGTGGGTTCTGGGTTGCTAAGAGTGCATGATGTGTTCTGTTCACACTTTAAGGACAGTAGAGGAGGAGGAGGAGGGAATAAATAAGGGGAAATAGAAAGTTCGTGTGGGGTCTAATAGGAGAGAGAAAGGAAATTGTAGATGGAAGATGAAACAATATTTCAGATTAAGCCGCCTAGGAAAAGCAAATGTTTACTGTAAGTGACTCTTCTATATTCAAACGGTAGCAATAATTTTACTTATAGTGATGGTGAGATGTCCGATTACTGTATTCAGAAAGCTGTGGGGATGGGTAGAGGGTAGGGTACCCATATAATCTGGGTATCAGGATATAAAGAAAAGTATTTAGAAACTGATTGAGGCGAAGAATCTATGTGCAAATAGAGAAGGATTAAAGGCAAATGTGGTCAGTTTTGGAAATAGATGACAGCAAGTTAGTCTTAATGAGAAATGTGACTCTTCTAGAGTCTTTCAGTCCTAATCTTGCAGGGACCTAGGAAGGGCTCTTGCAGGGAGCCCCACCTGAGACAGGAAGATCTTGGTCCAATGGGCGAGTAACTTAACCTTCCTCCGAACAAAGAATGTACTATACTAATCTAGCTTTGGAGTCAAATATACCCCAAGTCAGTCATAAAAATAAAATACCTGGGGCTTTTCACTGAGGATGACACCAATTGCAAAGAAAAAAATTCAACATTTTATTCAGTATTTCCCTTTTCCAGTAAAGGAATAAAGTAGCAAAGAAGGTACTGGGGTCAATAATACCCCATAATGTTAACTACACGGTAGCTACAGGAATGGTAACTGGGGTCTAACTCACCCCACACAACAACAACAAAACAGAATCAGATGTTTCTTCCAAGAATATAGTGGCAAGGTCCTTGGAAGCCTTCCTTGACATGTTTCTTTCCTGTTTTGCTTGTTAGAAGCAGCAGGAAAATGCTAGGAGCAACCCAGTCCACAAGTATATGTATTCTCTGCTGCTTTGTCACAAGGTACCTTATACAGAGTCCCATGCATTTTTTTAGAACTAAGTTAAGAGCTGGGAAAACAGTGATCACATGCCCCTTCCAATATGTTACCTTTATCTGCCTTTTTTTTTTTTTTTTGCTCAGGGCTGGCTCCAAAGGTCTGTTGATGGCTTATGGCTCAAATCAAGCCTCAACAATACACAGCTAGAGGTGTGAATCTTTCTACAAACAGTGAAAGGGTTATCTAAAGGTCCTTAATTGATAGGAGCCAGTACTTCTGACCATCTGCTGAGATTTGTTGAGCTAGCTTGCCTGCAAAGGTTTGCAAATGCATGGGGTTTAGATGATCTCCATGCCTGATCAATAAGTATGGTTCAACATGCACTCTTCAAATAGCTATGATGAAAAAGAACAGTTTTGCTCCTTGAACATTAAATGATCCAGTGAAAGGTTTACAATTTAAAGTTAAGTTAAACGGTTACTCGAATTAAGGAGACGATCCCCAGCAGAGGGGACAATTATACGAGAACAGAAATAATGTATACCTACTTGCTTAAAAGTACAATGTTGAACATGTATATTCTGTTTATATGTGGTATGGATGTATGAAGTTAAAATAATAAATATTGGGGATTTTAAAAAAAACAAAAAAACAGTTTTGCTGGTTCACTGCTAAAAAATGTTACAAATTTTTTTGTTTATAAAAGGTGTTTTTTTAGTGTTGGGGTGTTACTAACCCCCAACGCCACTTGTAGTGAAATGTTTGTACACACAAAAATGTCTATTATGAAAAGATACAAAATGTTATATTTTCACCCTATATGGTCCTTTGTCACAACAAATGGAAAAAACCAGGTTGTGAGTCTAAGCATTTATAGACATAAAAATCAAGCAAGAATTTAAACAGCATGTTGGGGGTCTCTAAGACCCCTAGTACCCTATGTGCATAGTACTTTCTATTTCCCATGTAATCCAATTGGAGTAAGTTGGACCATACCTACCAACTTTGTATGTACTGAAGTTTACAAAAGAGTACAAGGAGGAGGAAAGCTGGAAACACCACAGGGCACTTAACCTCATTAAGGTTGAAGATTACATGGAGTATGGAGCTGTAGAAGATTGAAATAAGATTTTTAACCCATACTTATCTGGCACTGGAGCGTCAGTTAGACACCCCCACCCCCACCCCCGTTGGAGGAGGGCTATTAGTTACTATAACTGTGAGAGGATTAAATGGTCCAATAAAAAGAAAAAGGGTCCTGCAATCATTGAAAAAGAATTGTCCTAGTTTAGGGTGTTTTTACAAGAGAGCAGCAAGGAGGGGAGTCCATGGTCAGTGCGTGGGGCGGCTGCGGGGCGGCCATGTATAAGAAGTGCGTGGGTGAGCGCTTCACGCAGGTGGCTCTCCGCATGGCTGTCCCATCCACACACCAGCCACCCAGTCCCCGCATGGGGCACTCTGGATTTTTCAGGAGTGCTGCATGTAGGAACTGGGTGGCCAGTGTGTGGATCACAGGAGCGCGCCTCCCCATGCACCAACGTCAAGTGAGTGGTTTTCTACGTGGATGGTGGGGGCCATGTGTGGAGCCATCTCGTTTAAAAACACCCTTAAAGATGAAGTATGAAAAATACCCTAGCTCACCCTGGACAACACCACCGTTGTGCTCAGAAACAGAATGGCTCAAATAAATTCATTTTTCTAGTTAAAAATATGATTTAGTAGACATATGGAGGCTTTTGCATCCAGGTGTTCGGAATTACACCTGCTAATCTGCCACACACAGCTCGTACTTTAGGATTGTTACATGATACTGGTGTCTAGAGTATTAGCCACCAATTTGAGGTCTGCATCTATTGGGGAAATGAGTTGGTCAGACCATGCACCAGCACATATGGTCTTGAAAGATTAGGAGAAGAGACAAACACAACCACCTATTCTTGGTGATTAATTAGAGCTTTACTATATGATCCTCTTAGGACCAAAGAGAGTGTTTGTTTGTTTATTTATTTTCATAATTTATAACCTGCCTCCTCCTGCCAAATGGCAGCTCAGGGTGGCATACAATAAATAAAACATAATATAAAAAATACAAAAATAAAATATAAAATGAATACAATTTATAAAATAGATGAAGCCCAATTAACCCAATAACTCCCAGCCCCCTAAAGGAAAAAGACACACCCCCCCCACTCACTACCCCTCACCAAATGCCTGGCGAAACAGCCAAATCTTACATTGTCTATGGAAAGAGGGGATATCCAGAGAGAGAAGAACCTCCACTGGGAGGGAGTTCCACAGCCAAGGTGTGGCCACCAAGAATGCCCTCTCACACATCACCACCCAGGATACCCGGGGGACCTCCAAGAGGGTGCCCCTGGCCAACCATAGGGACTGATCCCGGACACAAGGGATGAAGCGGTCCCATAGGTATGCGGGGCCCAGGCCATATAGGGTTTAAAGGTAATAACCAACACCTTGAATTGGGCCCAGAAGACTATAGGCAGCCAGTGCAGTGAATGGAGCACTGGTGTTATGTGCTCACAGCAGCCTGTCCCCATCAGGAGATGGGCCATCGCATTCTGCACCAGCTGCAGTCTTCAGTTGTCACCAGGGGTAGCCCCATGTAGAATGTGTTGCCGTAGTCTAATCTTGAAGTGATTAATGCATGGATGATTGTGGCCAGATCGGAGCCTGAGATATAGGGCTGAAGATGCCGAACCATATGTAACTTACAATATGTACTCCTCACCACAGTCACCACCTGGGCATCCAGGTGGACCTGTGAGTTGAGGAGCACTCCCAGACTCCGAACCTGAGGGACCAAGGAGGGACACACCCCGTCAATGATGGGGGCCTCCACTCCCTCGCCCCTTCCCACCAACATCACCCATCACCTCTGCCTTTTGGGGATTCAGCTTCAGACAGCTCGTCCTCATCAAATCCCCGATTGCATCTAGACACCAGGTAAACACCAAGGCTGCAGGGCATGGGTCAGATGAAAATGAGAGGTAGAGCTGGGTGTCATCATTATATTGATGGCACCCAACTTCAAAACCTCTTATGATCTCACCCAAAGGCTGCATGTACACGTTGAACAGGAGAGGGGACAAAATAGATTCCTGCAGAACTCCACACACAAGATCCTGGGGGGATGATGTAAAAAAACCCAAAACCATCCTGGAGTTCTTCCAGCCAGGAAAGAGTGGAACCATTCAATAACAGTTCCACATACCCCAACACGATCCTGCAGGCAAGTCACCAACGTCTCATGGTCAACCATGTCAAAGGTTACTGACAGATCTAACAAAATCAAAAGAGTGGACTGACCTCAGTCCAACTCATGGCGCAGATAGTCAACCAAGGCCAGGTCACAAGCCGCTGGCCAATCAATACAAAACCCCTGCCTAGCCAGGTAACAGTCCACTGGCTTGGCTCTCCAACTCACACACAGGCGCTAGGGTCACCTTCCTTCAGGAACCTCTTCTTATCCAATTCCAAGGTCTCCTTCCTGCAGGAACCTCTTAGGAGATGTGTCATTTTCACTGGTCAGCAGCAGACTGCCTCTTTTTTCCTGACTAGCTCTGTTTTATAGTGGAAGCCACACTCACCTACTCCCACTTCCTGTTGGTGACCATCTTAGGTGGTCCTCATCACAGGCGCCATCTTGTGCCCCTCTTAAAGGTATATCAACCTTATTGTGGCACCACTCTGCCACAGAGGCATTGACAGCCCCCGCCAGCAATGGCCCCAAAATCTTCCAGCTGGCTTTCACCAGCCAGGATGGGCAGGAATCCAGTTCACAAGTTGTGGCCCTCGCAGCCCCAAGCACCTCCACCGCATCAGTGGGTGATACCTGCTGAAACTGATCCCACAAAACCATACCAGATGGGGCATCCATAACTTCAGGTACACCCACCTCATCAAGCGCAGCATCGAAGTCATGGTGGATACAAGCAATTTTATAGGCAAAATAGTCAATAAAATAATCACAACGGGCATTGGAAGATTCCAGTTCCAAGCAGAGGGAAGCCAGACTGACCAGCCCCTTTACCACCCGGAAAAGCTCCGCTGGACGAGACTTTGCGGATGATATGATGGTAGCAAAGAACCTCCTCTTTGCTGCTCGCACAGCCACAGCATAGGACTTTAATGCAGCTCTATGCCGCAATTGGTTGGCTTCAGTATGAGTATGGCACCACTGTTACTCTAACCATTTCCCCACCTGCTTCAGCTGATGCAGGTCTTCCATTAATATCTGTGTTCCAAAAATATGTAAAAGAAAATGATATAGAGGACATGGATAAGAAGGTAGTTTGGGATGCAGGTAAATCAATAATGGGGGGCAAACTCATTAGTATAGGAGTACACTTGACAAAAAAAAAACAACCAGAGGTCTCAGAAAGAAAAAGAATTTCTGGAAAAAATAGCCAATTTAGAACTTAAACATAAGAGAAATTAGTCTAATTTTTTTAAAAAAAAAGTTGCTAAAGACAAGAGGGAAATTGGGCCTAGTACAATTTGTCAAGGTTGAACAACCATTTTGGTTTATAAGTCAAAAATATTATGAGAAGGATAAAGTGGATAGTTTAATGGAGAGAAAACTAAAGAGTAGATTGGACAAGGCGGCAGTACTATCAATTAGAAATAGAGAGGGAGAAATTGTATCATCAGCACAAGAGATTTCTGAGGTATTTAGGGATATTTTTTTTATCTATCTCTCTACATGTCAGAGAAATCTAATATGGAATTCATTTCCAAATACCTCAGACATCTGAAGCTCCCACTTGTAACAGCAGAGGATTCAGAGATCCTTGACAAGCCCCTCACTGCTCCAGAAGTGGAGAATGTAATTAAGAATTTGAAGTCTAATAAGGCTCCTGGACCAAATGAATTAAGAATTTGAAGTCTAATAAGGCTCCTGGACCAAATTAATTTACAGGGGAATACTACAAAGCTCTTAGGTTACTTTTGACTCCTCAGTTGGTCTACTTGTTTAATTATATTATGTAGAGAGGAACCATTCCAGCTTTATTGAATGAAGTAAAATAGTGGTTATCCCCAACAAAGGTAAAGACCTGACACACTGTACTTCATACAGACCAATATCATTGACAAACATGGATGGAAAACTTTTTGTTAAAGTGCTAGCACACAAACTGGGATATATCCTCCCTTGATATATCCACCTGGATTAATCAGCCTTTATTATTACAGGGAGACTCTTATTGGACATCAGGTGAATGCTAATCCATAAAGAGAATATAAGGAACTCCCCCTGAGATTTGTTGTTGCTGAATGCTGAAAAAGCCTTTGGTGACGTGGAATAGCTCTATCTAGGCCTGGTGCTGAAAGAAATGGACTTTGGATAAAGATTACGAGCCAGCCTCACTGGTTTGTATAAGGATTCTAAAGCCTCTGTGTTAGTAAATGATGGAACCCCTTTAAAAAAGTTTGGTTTGAAAAGAGGGATGCCCACTGTCTACTTTATTGTTTGCAATGGCTGTTGAACCCTTTGCTGTGGCTATAAGAAACAACCCTCCTATTAACAGAATCAAAGACACAATGGGAAATGAACATGAAATTGCACTGTATGCAGTTGATCTTTAATAAATGCCCTAATACGTAAAACCGAATTGAAACATATTGCAGAACAAACTGACAAGTTCAGACTAGTTCCTGGGTAGAAAATAAATCAAGCTAAATCTGAGGTCTACCAGAACTAGATAGGGCTTACTGCATGAGTAAATATAAATTTAAATGGGTAAAAAAAGATAGTTATATATAGGAATTTCCATATCTGATTATAAAAGAATAACTGTATAAGATTAATTATCTATTGGTTTGATTCAAGATTACACAACATGACCTGTCAGACTGGGGGAATATGGAGATCTCATGAATGGGGAGAATGGTCTGCATTAAAATGAATGTGTTGTGAAGATTACTATTTCTCTTCAAGAGTTTCTGAATTTTAAGAGCAGTGGCAGTTCTAAAAGCATAGCAGCAGACCCTGCTTAAATTCATATGGAACAATAAAAGGCCTAAGGTTGCTGCCATTATTTCATACCGATCCGTTAAGGGGGTGAGGCTGGCTTTCCCTGATATTACAATGTATTTTTATGCTGCCCATTTAAAGGACTTTTGTAACAGGGCTCACATCCTGGCCCTGTGGAAACCCCCAGTTCTGTGTCCTTTCAACTGTCTTGACTGTTCCCTCAGGTATGGGACCCTGTCACAGCTGCTCCTTCCTGGCCTCCAGGCTCCCAAAAGTACCTTGAGTCCATAGTCTTTGTGAGGTAAGCTCTCCTGGCCATCAGCCTCAGTCTATACTCTGTCCTAGGTGAGCTTCCCAGCTCTAGCCTGTTACTGACTCCATGGCCTCCCCTCTGGGCAGGTCTCCCCTCCACCTCTTGTCAATTTCAGTTGGCTCTCCACTGCCGGGCTGCTACACCACTCTCAGCTCAGCCACCAGCAGGCTCTCCCAGTCCACCATAGGCTCTTTGGACCCTGGAGCTTGTAAGTTCTTTTATATTATTTTTAGGTAAGTTCCCCACCTACCACCTACAGTCTCGAGATCTACACACCTGTGTCAAGATTATTCTTTCCCCCTATCTTCATTAGGGCTTCCTCTTTAAAGGACTCTCACTCTACCACCTGCATAACTTCTTAAATGGGCAAGGGACCAAAGCAAAGTATGGGTGCATGGAGCCTAAGTTGGAAGTGAGCACAATATGTGAGCACAACATCTTTACTTCTTACACAGGATGGAAGTTAAGGCTGTCTTGTCTGCCTGCACCCATATAAAAGCTGCCCCTTGACCCATTCCTGTTTTCTAGCTTCAGTGTTGCTGTCAGCCTGGAAAGGGAAAAGGATTGGGAATGAAAGAGTAAGGCTAAGGCCACTTGCCCACATTACTGAGGCCAGCGATTCTCCTGGTGGGGAGATTTTCAAATGCTAGCAACAGAATGTTAATGCTTTATAATGGACACTGAATGCTGCCCCCTACAAAGCATTGTGACATCATGGTGTTCCTTATGGGACATGGCCACATTAGAAAGGGGCAGATTAATGCCTTACCTCAAGGCGGTTATAACCTTTAAAGCCCTATACGGCCTGGGCCGTGTCTACCTGCGGGACCGCCTCACACACACCCATGTCCCGATCGACCCCTGCGGTCCTCAGGGGGCGGCCTGTTGGAGGTCCCCTGGGTTTCTTGGAGGGCCACATTTGAAAGGGCGTTATCAGTGTCCGCACCATGACTCTGGAACTCCCTCCCGGCGAAGATTCGACTCTCTCGGGACCTCTCCTTATTTCGCAGTCGGTGTAAGAAACTTACACTGAGCTCAGTGCGTGGGTCATCAGCCGCATCCAGTGACTTTTCTCCCTCTGAATGTCAGGGCTGGATTTCAAGCCTTGACATTCAGAGGAAAAAAAGCCACTGGACACTTGCAATTTCCATGCTTTTTGGATCATGACTAAATTTACAAGGGCCTTAACTCTTTGCTTAAACTGAAAGGTTTTTTGATTATGGAATAAAGTGGTACATTTTAAATGATTGCAGTATTGATAAAAATTGCATTATATTCAGAATTCAGAATTTCAATTTATTGTTCACAGCAAAAGAGCTATAACAACATACCCACATAAAAGGACAGACAAATGAGAAACACAGTACACAAAATAAAATATAATAAGAGCAAAACCAATGAGTTCCGTTACAGGTGATATTTAAATATAAATACCCCTTAGCTTAACCTGGAGCTCCAAAATTATAGAAGGACAAGAAATTGTTAAAAAGAAGACTCAAGTATGGCGGTAACCCCTAGTTAACTCAGGAAAAATCCAGGGAGGACAAAGACTGCATATAATAGGGAAACGACTAATTGTGCAAAGCTTGGCATTGCCATTAGCTAGGGGGGAAAAATCGAGTCAGTAAGATAAGGACAAGGCGCATGAAAACCAAGGGTGGTAGATCTAAAGATCCACAAGCCCAGATCACTATCTGAGAGTAGCAGTATACAACGCCTATAGTACTTCAGAGAAAACAAGGCCATAATAGTCCTTTCAGATTCCATCAGTAACCTCAGGATCCACTGTTAATTTAAATCTATAACTAGCAATTCACTACATTAGTTTTCATCCTTCTCTCCACCAGAAGGAGAAAAAAAGCAATTGCTTTAGTTGATTGAGTGTCAATTGCTAAGAGGAGTTGTTTCATTTTCTCATCAATAGAGATCCTAACATCTTCGAATAATGGGTCTATCCATACATTTCTAAAGTCAACATACCTGGGACAGGTAAAAATAATATGAGTCATCGTTTCCACTTCTTGAAGATTACAGGTCAGGTACAGCATCTATTGGCAAGTGGAATTCGCTCTCTCCTGCCACGAATGACTGCAGTCTCAAACAATTCAAACCGCATCAGAGAAATTACTCTTCTTAACCGTGGGTCTGTAGTCGGAAGCAAATATTGTTCTAAGGAAACTTGCTGCTTAACTGCAGCATAGAAAGGGGAGATCTTATTCCTCTTAACCATTTCCACTCTCTTTTAACGGCCATCCGCTTGACCTTAGGTTTGATAAAATCTCTATCCACAATGCTTTCAGAATCCATTCCCTATGACAGGTATAGAAATGGCAGCAGTCAATTTTTTAATCCCTGCCCACCACTGGTACTGGACACTACCCAGATGTTGACTTTGTTCTGAGAAGCATTTGAGCACCAAAGTGGAGGAGTTACCAAGTGACAATTTCCTCCAATAAAGCAGCGCCCTAAGGGCGTTTATAGACGATCCCGCTTACAAGCGGGATCGCCAAACGCCGCCTTTCCCCCCCGCGCAGTCTCTGCGAGCCGTGTCTGCAGTTCAGACACGGCGCAGAGTGCGAGTGCGCATGCGCGCCCTTCTGCGCATGTGCACTCGCCCGGGGAACCAGGAAGTGCGGTGTAAAGCCGGCACTTCAGGAATCCGCATCGGAGGGGGCAGGCTCGCCTGCCCCCTCCGACACGGATTAAAAAGCGGCCCCAGCAATTAGACGAGTGCCAAGAAAGGCTGCTGATCAAAGGATCAGCCGCCTTTTTGGTCTCGTGTATAAACGCCCTAAGATTGGCCTGGACTGCTACTGGCAAGAAACCTGTTTCTGCACGGAGCATTGTCAGGGGAGTTGCTCTTGGAACTCTTAATATGCTTCTTAACAAATAATTCTGGGGTATCTCCATCCTATTTGTATATCCAGCAAACACTATTTCAGCCCCATATAGAATTTGTGGCAGGACCCTGGTTGTAAAAATATCAAGTGTTTGCTTAATACTTACTATAGGTGAGGAATAATGCAGCCGAAGAATGCTTGCAAGCGATTGTGTCGCCTTAGCTACCAACTTTTCATTATTGGCCTTCCATGAACGGGAAGATGCAAATACTAGTCCCAAATAGGTATAAGAGTATGTCTGGATAATTTCAAGAGGGCTGATTTTCCATCTATATTTTGGGCAATTTGTCCCAAAGCACATTACTTTAGACTTGTCTAAATTTACTGTCATAAGAGTCTTTACACAAAAATCATTCAAGGCATCCAGACACTGCTGGAGGCCTTGTTTTGTTTGCGACAGTAAGACAATGTCATCGGCATAGAGCATTATTGAAAGAGGTCTATTCCTTATTAGAGGCGGGGTAGAGTTAAGAACATCCACCATCCCCACCAACTCATTTATAAAGAGGTTAAATTGGGGCCAGTAGACAGCCTTGGTGGACACCCTGCTGAAGAGGGAATGTTTTGGTTATTTTCCCACTTAGATCAATCTTGACCACTGCGCTGGAGCTACTATGCAAATTTATTATCACCTCTAGCAAGTGGGGATTAATCCCCAACTTCACCAGTTTACTCCACAGAATCCTCCTGAGGACAGAGTCAAAGGCTTTGGACAAGTCAATGAAAGCAACTAACAGTTGGCTGGAACTGTGAAAAAGCCGGGCTGGAAAGAAGGCTGGGAGCCAAGACAGGGACTTTCCACAATACTTCAACGGGAGGTTCTATGGACTGCAAGTAAGGCAGGGGAGCCTAGGCAGGGTCTAGCAGCACTTTGAAAGAAGGAGTTTTTATGGACTTTAAGCTGGGATTTGATATTTTGGGACTGTGCACTGTAAATAAAATTGCATGTAGCGGACATCTGCGTGTTCAGGTAAGAGTGTTGTGCCAGTATTTTGAGGGGTGCAATACTGACAACACTCACTGCCATATTGTTACAAAGCCTAGACTGCAATCCCCAAATCACTTACTCTCAAGTGGTCGCACTGAAGTCAATGGGATTACTCAAGACAAAGCAGTTTGAAGATTGTGGCCGTGGCACATTGTCTTTCTCTCTAACAGTGTCTTCTGACTAACTAAAAGGAGTGGAGCTAAATGGGTAAAAAACAAATAAACAAACAAACCCAGCAAACTCAGGTATGGATTTCACAATGTCAGTATCCAAAACAAAGTCATGGCATTGATTACCCAAACGGCACAGTTCTTGAAAGCTGAAATTTGTGAACGCTGTTTTTATACATAGAACAGAATTTTACACATTAGTATAGTATTGCACAAATAGTACAGTACAAGTTTATTGTATCTATCAACCATCAATACCCAACCCTAACCCAACAGTTTATAAATCACAGAATATAAAAATCCATATAGGTGTTCATATGAATTTAAGTACATTTAGACGCACAGTTTTAAAAATTTAAAACAAACACTACATGAGGGGTGGGGAACCTCAGGCCAGGGGGCCAAATGCAGCCCTCAGCAAGTCTTTATGTAGCCCCTTTCCACTGCCTGGATCTGGTCTTTGGATCCAGTTATTACCTCCAAACACGGAAAAACTGAGCTCAAGGGAAGGGAGCAGAAATGAGGTCATGCAAACAAGGACAGGGGACAGTTCCACGTGGCACAGATCCATGATTTGAACCCTCCTTTCCTTGACTGCATCCCTTAAGCACCCCCACCGCAACTTCTATGCAGCCCTTGGAGCTTGTGCAAGCTTTCAAAGTGTCCCCCAGGAGGGAAAAGGTTCCCCACTGCTGCTCTATATAATAGCATGTGCACCCCATAAACATATATAAGACCAACTATTATTAATCCCCTGTTACTTTCTGGCCACTACAACTATTAATTAATTAATTTATTTAGTTAGTTACATTTATATGCCGCCCCCCATGCCCACAGCATCTCGGGACGGCTTCCAACACAATATAAAACAGTTTTAAAAAACAATTTTAAAACATAAAACAAATTTAAAACACCCCCCACAAAAATTAACCCACCACCCCACACTCCCCTGCAAAGGCCTGGGCGAACAGCCGAGTCTTACAAATATGTTGAAAGGCCAAGAGCCCCGGGGCCAGGCGAGCCTCCTCCGGGAGGGTATTCCACAACCGCGGTCCAGCCACTGAGAACGCCCTCTCCATTGTGGCCCCCCGTCTTACACGGGGGACCTCCAGAAAGGCGCCCCCGGTGGACCAAAGGGATCGCTCTGAGGCGCGGAGGGCGAGGCGGTCCCAGAGATATGAGGGGCCCAGACCGTGCAGGCTTTGTAAATCAATACTAACACCTTGAATCTGGCTCGGTACGCTATAGGCAGCCAGTGCAGAGCGCGGAGCACTGGTGTTATGTGCTCACGCCATCCCGTCCCCGTCAGGAGATGGGCTGCCACATTCTGCACTAGCTGCAGCCTCTGAACCAGAAACAAGGGAAGCCCCACATAAAGCGCGTTGCAGTAGTCTAGCCTGGAGGTGATGAAGGCATGGACGAGAGTGGCCAGATCGGGCCCGGAGAGGTAAGGTTGAAGCCCCCGTACCAGATACA
>QEPC01003457.1:6758090-6807517 GCA_003113815.1 Sphenodon punctatus | reverse complement strand
GGGGGGCTAGTGGGTTAGAGCAGGGGCCCGGGGGGCTGGGAGCCAGGACTCCTGGGTTCACTGGGAAGAGAGTGGGGGCTAGTGGATTAGAGCAGGGGGTGCTGGGAGCCAGGGCTCCTGTTCTCTGGGAGGGGAGTGGGGGCTAGCGGGTTAGAGCAGGGGGTGCTGGGAGCCAGGGCTCCTGGGTTCTCAGGGAGGGGAGTGGGGGCTAGTGGGTTAGTGAAGGGGAGACTGTGTGTGGTAAAATGGAGGTTTGGAAATCCTGAGATGTCACTACAAATCATGCGATTTCAGTTGTGAACAAGTAGTATAACCCGTAACTACAAAAAAGGCTTCTATCCCAAACAAACCAGGGAAGGCCACAAGGCAACCCAGGTGGGGGGAGGAGGCCAAGGGGGAAACAGACCCCAACAGGAGGGACACAGCAGGTCCCCCAAAAAAAACAAGCCCGGGTGAGGACCAGAGGGAAGGAGGGATGGAGATCCCCAGGCTCAAGGGCCAGACTCATCTCAGACCCTGGGGGGGCGGGGAGGATGCGAATTGCTACCAGTGCCACAAGCCAGGGCACAGTCCAGACAGAGAGAGTGGGGAAGAGACCTCAGCACGGGCAGGGGTTAACTTCCTATCCATAGAGAAACCAATCCCAGAGGGGATGCTGGCTTCCTACAAATTCACAAATGTGAGGGAAGAGAAAAGGAAGCAAATGAGACAGGCAAAGATTAACAATGTACCCTGCATAGGATGGAGGGACTTCTATGGCAGAAATGTCAGTAGCCAGCAGAAGGGTGATACCAGAGGAGTGTATCCATCTAAGTAAAACAGTTATCATTGAAGGGGTGTTGGGATCTACACCAGCTCCCATTGCAGAAATAGACTTGGAATGGGAAGGGTGGAAAGGACCCATGGAACTGGCGGTAGTAGATAACTTGAAGCATGATCTTTTGATAGGAGATGCTATATGGGGGTGGCATACAGCCATGACAGCTAATCAGGCCTGCCAGGAAGAACAGGGGAGTCTGGGTGGGAACCAGACACTGGGGTCCAAGGGCGGGTCCCTGAGGAACAGAGCCCTGAGAGCCAAACTGTGTCCATTTGTGTAGCTGCTACCAACACAGAGACAGAAACCCCTTACATACAGACCACACCCAGGGAAGTTCTCAGAGTAGACGAGGTGCTTACAGACCAGGGTACGCACGACTCCAGTCCAGACGTACAACCCTCAAACTTGCCAAGAGCCAGGGAGGCACTGACTGAACCCCAGACAGAGTTCAGAGTACAGCTAGAAACGGACAGTACTCTGTCAAGGATCAGAGAAGAGGTAGAAGGCAGCTCCTCCACACATCAGGACAGAGGTATTTTCAAATGGGAGTGGAGATTGCTGTATAGAGTCCCACCCCAGGGAGACGGAGGCTACCCCAATAAACAACTGGTAGTGCCACAAAAGTTTAGAGGGGATCTGTTGAAATTAGCATACACATGCGTCTTTGCAGGAGACTTAGGAGACTCAAAGACACGGAGCAGGCTAGAAGCCTTGTATTATTGGCCAGGGGTTTACAGGGATGTAAAAAGTTATTGCCAGACCTGTGACCCCTGCCAGAAGCTCAACAAGGGAACAGGCCCTAAGAAGGCCCCTTTGCATCCCCTGCCCATAATTGAAGTCCCTTTCCACAGAGTGGCTATGGACATAGTGGGGCCTGTAAAGAAGCCCTCAAAAACTGGGAAGAATGTCCAAGATATTCAAACACCTATGGAAAATATGTGAGGTAGCTCACCTTACGGCAGCACCTTATCATCTACAGACAAATGGGCTTGTGGAACGCTTTAATGGCATGCTTAAAATGATGCTAGCCAAACTTACGGAGCGCAAAGAAGGCAATTGGGATAAATTGATCCCATTTTTACTGTTTGCATACAGAGAGGTCCCACAAGAATCTACAGGCTTCTCCCCATTTGAACTTCTCTTTGGGAGGAAAGTAAGGGGACCTCTAGACCTAATCAGAGACTCCTGGGAGGGTGATATAGAGATTGAAGGGGAACCCATAGCAAGATATGTCCAAAACTTTAGACATAACATTAGGGAAATGCTAGCAGAAGCCACAGGGAACCTTGAAGAAAGTCAGGGGAAACAGAAACAGATATAGCCACGGTGAGGACTTATGAACCAGGAGATTTCATCCTCATTATGAAGCCTCCAAACAAAGTAGGAGGACACGCAGCTTGGGAAGGCCCCTACCAGATACTGGAAAGAAAAAATGAGGTCACATACTGGGTTCATAAACCCAACACCAAAGCGGGGGCCCAAGAATTCCACGTGAACAGAATTTAAATCTATCATGCTAGGGGAACAGAAATAAATATGGTCTGTCTGGCAGAGGGAGATAGTGCACCTGGCAACCTGCATACACCCTTACTTGACCTTTTGCAAGACACAAAAGGAGATCCACCACTGGAAGCTGTGAATGTCTCCAGTGAGTTGAGTGATTCACAGAGAAGGGAAATCCTAGAAGTTCTGGGGCAACATAAGGAAGTTTTTTCAAACAAATCGGGCAGGCCCGATCTCATTGTACACAAAATAGACACAGGGACGCTGGGACCAGTCAGGTCAGGACCCTTTCGTACAGCAGGAAAGATCAAGACTCAGAAACAGAAAGAAATACAGGAGATGTTAGAACTGGAGGTAATAAAAATTGCTGAGGGAGAGTGGGCAAGTCCAGTGGTGTTAGTCCCCAAGCCAGATGGGACAGTTTGGTTCTGTGTAGATTATAGGAAGCTGAATTCCATAACTACATCAGCCGCGTACCCAATGCCCAGGATAGATGCTATCTTAGATCAGATCGCAGGGGCCCAATTCTTAACCGCCCTCGATCTCACAAAGGGATACTGGTAGATTAGCCTAGATCCCCAGTCACAAAAGAAAACTACATTCATCACAGACGTGGGGCTGTATGAATTCACAGTTATGCCCTTTGGACTGAAGAACAGTGGGGCCACGTTCCAAAGATTAGTGGACCACCTGCTAGACAAATTCTGGGATTTTGCATCAGCTTACATAGATGATGTGGTGATTTTTAGCAATTCTTGGGAGGAACATGTGAAACAGGTAGACACGATACTACACCAACTCTAGACAGCAGGGCTCACGGTAAAGATGTCCAAGTGTAAAATTGCAATGAGCCAAGTCACATATCTGGAATTTCAGGTGGGGAGAGGGAAGCTTAGCCCCCTACCGGACAAGATAGAAGCCATCACTTTATGGCCCGTACCCACAACAAAAAAGCAGATCCTGCGTTTCATTGGCATGTCAGGGTATTATAGATGCCATGTACCACATTTCCGCTCTATCGCTGCTCTTATGACAGATCAGTGCAAAAAGGGGCTGCCTAACAAAGTACAGTGGTCCACAGCATGCCAGGAAGCTTTTGACAAGCTGAAAGCAGCTCTGTCCAATGCACCTGTACTTAGACATCAAGACTCCGAAAAGGAATTTGAGGTCTGGACCGATGCATCTGACACAGGGCTGGGAGCAGCCCTAATGCAGGTGGGAGAGGATAACCAAAGGTACCCCATTGCTTACTTTAGCAAGAAGCTGCTGCCATGAGGAAAAACTCTAGCTGTCATTGAAAGGGAATGTCTAGCTATAGTATGGGCTGTGAGTAAGCTGAAACCGTACTTATGGGGCAGAAAGTTCACCGTGTACACTGACGATTCACCCCTAGCTTGGCTAAACAACATGAAGGACTCCAACAACAAACTTTTGCGATGGAGTTTAGCATTACAAGATTTTGATATGACAATTAGACATATTAAAGGCAAAGAGAACGTAGTTGCAGATGCCCTGTCTCGCAGAGAAAACACAGACTGGCATGTTCCAGGATTGGGAGTGACCCAACCCTTCTCACATGTTCTCGAAGGGGGGGGAACGTGTCATGGGGAAAAGGGGGCAACACAGACATTTGGGGTACTGGGGGTAAATTTAGCTACTAAGAAGGACAGCTAAAGGTAAATATTACAAAAATGTGAGCCTTATCACCTTGCTGAACTGGCTTGGCAAGGTAGAGGGACAGAAAAACCCATTGTCAGGCAAAACAAGCCATCAGTTGCCCAGGTGGCTGATGGGAGGTGGCAATCCACCTACAAGGACACTGAAATAACAATAGAGAAGCAGGAAGAAGTGACCCATGCCCCCTGCAAACAAGGTGAAGACACAGGATCTTGAGAAACTCTCTTCCATCTTGACCAGCAAAGGGAAAGCAGCTCACTGGAGAGGCTGCACAACCACTATGAACTAGAGACTTTTCAATGCACTAAAAGAAGGAGCCCAGCCTCGACACCCAGGCCAAGAAGCACTGACCCAATCTGGACTGAGCCTCAGGGTAAGAGGACAGTTAGGGAATTTCAGTGTATTTTAGAATGTGTTGGTTTTATATTTGATTTATTGACTTGCACTATCTGATCAACAGCCTTGTACTTGTATGTACTGAATATACGTTTTATAGCCACGCCTAGCGTGCTTGTGTGTTATTTGGACTTGGGGGGTTGATTCAGGGGGCACTCTATCTAGGTGATAGCCTAGACGGACCTTTTTCATATAAGACAACCCCACCGTGAACTCTTCCAAGCTACGGGTGGCCAGAGAAGGTTCTCTGAGTTATGGCTGAGCTGGGAGATCAAGGGGAGGCATTTCTGGGGGTGCGGACATCTGAAAGCTCCCTGATTGCGGTGAGGGTTTCTGATCATGTGGGAACCCATGTAGGTACAGGCAACTGGGTTGAGGTTGGCCTGGTGGACATTCGGGGGACAGCCTAGAGAGAGAGGGGGACCCCGATCCCCATGACACAACCTCCCTTATGAAGAGAGGCTGGATAGGTTGGTTGCTGGATGGCACTTCTTATGTTCAACCATTAATTAATGATCACTTTGCCTTTTCTCTGTTACAGTTCTCTTTATCATTCCCTGACGAGCTTTTTCCTTGGGTGCTCCACTCAGGATTTAGGCTTTGTGATCTGTGGGCACTGGGCACCAACCCCTTCATCACTCCCATTTACCCCAAGGTGTTTAGGACAGTCTCCACCCCCCAACAGTCCAGTCCAGCCCCACCCCTTCCATAGAAAAAGCAGGGTGGGGCGGGGACAACAACCCCAATCCCCTGCCCTGAGACCCAACACAGCAGGTAAAGAGTCAGACTCATGGGTCCTATACTCTACTAACAGTCAAAATTCCAAAGGTTCACTTTGCTGATGTCCTGCCAACTTGGGGAGAGTGCTCCCTGTAGCAACCCACCCTGACCTCCAGGTTGTACCTGCCAGGACTTGTGATTGGTACACTTATAATTCAATACAACAAACGTAAGTAGTATACAGCACCCCAGCCTCTTAATATACAGTTTCACCCACACCATTTAAGTCCACAATATAAAACCTCTATTTTTCTGACATAACCAATGCATTTCTTTTCCCACTTTAACCCCCTCTTGTTGGGCCCTACGCTTAATCAAAAGGGCTTTCACAGTTTTGGAGTCAGCTCTACAATCTTTACAGACTTGGCAGTGGGACCCACTGTTTTGAGTCCTCCCATTCAAAAGCAGCACTACTGGAGATGCACCAGGGCAAAAATAATGGAAGTAAGAAGAGTTTTGTGTGCTGATAATAATGCCGCTTCAACTGATGAACTGAAAACAGATGAAAGAAGAACAGCTGCCCAGGTGTTTGTTGTGCCACATACCAGCAAGGAGATGTAGTGCAAATTCTATCCATCCAATGACTTTTCTTTTAAAAAATAAAAACCACTTCTTTCATTTAATTTTTACACACACGTTAAAGTGCTGGTCTTTCAACCTTCTGGGTTTACAAGTCCACAAGTAAGGGCGGATTCCGACGTGCATTTAAATCGCACAGAATCCTCGGCGGCACAGTGCGATTTAAAAAACCCCGCACTTCCGGGCTGGTGTGAATGCACTGAGCGCGCACATTTCCACCTAGCCCGAATGTTTGGAGCGCGGTTTGAAAAGCTGCTCGGAGCAACTTTTCAATCCGCGCTCCAAACATTCAGGCTAAGTGGAAATGTGCGCGCTCAGCGCATTCACACCAGCCTGGAAGTGCGGGGTTTTTTAAATCGCACTGTGCCGCCGAGGATTCTGTGCGATTTAAATGCACGTCGGAATCCGCCCTTAGTTCCAAATGCATTCTTCACACAAACGCTGCCCTGAGGCAGCCTAGAGTAGCCGCAGCTGTAGATGTGAGGGGCTGCCATGGACACAAAGTGACCACAGTTGCCTGGAGCAAAGCAGTTTACCAGGAGAACCTTTTACACACAAAAGTTCTGGGAGAAGTTCTATGCAGAAGTTCAAAGAGCCAGATGTTTAAGATCTGAGTGAGTGATTTAAACACACAGAAAGTTCAGGATGTAACAGCAAACATGCAGGATAAATGTGTGCGTAAAAACACTCATTGTTAACAGCTTGGTAAGCAAAACCATTAATTTTAAAGTACTGACTTTGACTGTTATATATCAGCGACAAGAAAAAATTACTGTACTTGATAAATATAAGGGTACATCACAATCAACGCTTTAAAACCCATCTACTAGTTTAGTTGATTGCTTTTGCTAGGGTACACTTTATGCTGGGCTTGACATATGGACGAGGAAAGGACATTTTCATGACTATCTCAGTTCACAACATTATGCCCTAGGAAAGTAGCAATAAAACATTTCAAGAGCTCCTGGAATGTTATGCTGTGCACTCTGCAGACATAAGTGTCAGAAAACATTTTCCAACATCTCAGAGCTTGCCCATGGCTTTGTCTGTGAGAGCATACCTACATGCAAGAAAAAAAAACAACTGACTTGCCTAGATCTGGCCCACACCTGTTTTTTGTTTGGTCCTTTACTGCTTCATAGATCTAGCCCACAGATAAAGCCCCTGCTTTTAAGCACAGAAAGAGTGAGCTCAAGAGAAGCAAGCAGACATGAGAGTATGCACTTGAGGATAGGTGCTGGATCCACGGCACAGACCCATGATCTCCCCTTCCTTACCTAAGCATTCTCCACCCCCTCCTTCACCAGCTTCTAGCAAGATGACAGAGCCTGCACTCATTTGCAAAGTAGCTCACAGACAGAAGGTTTCCCACCCCTCGCCTAGATCAGTGCTTCTAGGCTTCGGGAATGAACTACACAACTTCCGAAGATTAAATGTTTATAAATATGTTCACTTAAGACATTAACTCTGCTCCAGCACAGTCTGGAAAGAAATATCACAATTCACTGCCCATGTTGGAAAATAAAACTGCAGGAAAATAAAAGGCAAATTGTTCAGACCCACTACAGATGCCCAACTATTTCTCTGTATGAAGCATCAGCAGGCTATTCTGTTTATAATGTCACACCCACTGAGAAACCCTGTTTCATGCAAAGCCAACTTATAGATTTCCTAATTATCATTATTTTACACCCTGTTAGAGAGCCTTTAGGAAGTTCATTTTAATTTGTTATGCTTTTCTGATTCAAGTATTTGGAGACATTTCAGCAACTACTTAATTCTCTCCTAAAACCACACATGTAACTTTCAGCCAAGGCAGGAGAACTGCACCTTTATACAGATGACTAAACTTCCTATTACCTAGAACAGCTATTTTTCCCCCTTAACAATGGAGCTACCTTTAACATTTACTGTTATTCTATGTTCTATATATGGTCTAAGGGGGGGGGGGGGATGAGCTTTATGGGGATGCATAGGGTTTTAGTTTCTATATTATAATATTTTCCTATTTTCTTTGCGGGGAGGGGATTAATATATTTTAAGCCACCTTGAGCCTTTGGGGAAAGAGATGGCAGAGAAATCTAACATAAATAATGTGTCTCCTTCTGAGCTAATGGGATGCCAGTGAGCTGGCAGAAAATTAACTGCTGGTAGCCCAAGTTGTTCTTAGATCCTTCCCATTCCATGTCACTTTGGCACCAGTGAGAATGATTCCTGTCCTTGTTAGCAAGAGTTTGTATGCCTTTAATATGAACTATTTCTGCAAATGGGATAGAGAACATGAGAACTTTGCAATAGTTAACCCTTCCACATAGCAATAAACTTCCCTTAAAGTTTCAAACATTTCAGAGGCCCCTTTCAAACAAGCCATGGTTGTTGAGGGAATGGGTGTGCACCCATGGTGGGTGGAGATGGGTATGCGCCCATTTCCATGGGCACACGTGCATCTCCACCCACCTCCGCGCATGGAACAACCAGCATTGAAGCCCGTTGCTCCGTATGTGTGATGGATGGAGATGGGTTGAGTACGGGAGCATGCATACACACACACACACACACACACTGTGGGTGCCATTTCCACAGATGCCCACCCATCCCCCACCCACTGCAGGCGGCATTCGCACAGACACACACCCCCACCGCACATGGGTGGGGTGGGGGGGTGCCTGTGTGAAAATGACCAGAGTTTAGTTTTTAATTGCTGTTCAGTACCATTAGGGCCTTCAGAGTGAGAGGGTGAGGTATCTGTGAGTAAAAGGAAGGTCTTTCTGGGCCAGGAGTGATGCTTGTTTGGGTCAGGGTAAGTTCAGCACCCCTTCTTCCCAAATTTAGCCCAGAGTTATGCCACAGCTTCCTGCACAGGACACCCTTGGTTGCATTTACAGGAAGTGGAGATCCAGTAGAGATGGGGAAGGGAGCACCATTCAGAAGGACAGCTTTGAAGAAGGAGGGAATAGGGCTCTGTAGGCAAGGACAGGACAGGAGGGGACTCCAGGAAGGGGGGCATTCCATCTTCTGTACCAGGGCCCATTCCAACCTATCTATGACTGTGAATGGATTTTGCTGTTTTTTTTTTTGTTCTAGAAACTATCAACAACAAAAGAAAAAACAACATAAAATATTTTATTACTTTATTTTGCAAAACTAGCATAGCATACTTTCTTCAATTAAATTAATGTTAATAACAAAGACCATGAAATATTCTCTTTTACAGCACTGAAAAACTATTCAGAATGTATGGTAGAAGCTTGGGGTTTTTTTTTTCTCCCTTAGCTCAGTTCATACAGCTTTTTCTTTCTCTCCTAATTACATCAAGCAATTGTATAGCCAGCATAACAAGAGCATGTAAAATTCTGTTCAATGAACAGGAGATTCTGATAAAGCCTACAGGTAAAAATACCCCCTAAATATCCTGTCACAAGCAGACCTGCAAATCAACAGCAGGTTAAATGGTCAGCATTGTCTTGAGGCATGAAACACTCCAAGGAGATTTTGTGAAGTTTACGTATTTCTAACAGTTCACCGCAGATGAGTTATGCAAATTCCTTACACTGTCTTAGCAAAAATGGGAACATATATTTTAAACTGATATCATCAAATATTTCATTCCTAAAATGTTGTCCATAATCATTGGTCTAGATTCTAGGTCCTTGAACAGAGTTGGAAAACCTTTTCCTTCCTGAAGCCCACTTTGAAAATTAGTAGAAGCTCCACAGGCCAGATTGAAGTTGGGGGCAGGTGTGCTTAATGGGCGTGTTCAGTATGGGGGGGGGGATCCAGATCATAGATCCGTACCATGGATCTATCCCCTATATCCTCAAGTGCATGCCCCTATCTCTGCTCTCTCCCCCTACATTCACTGCCAGTGGTCCTTTTTACACGGGCAGCACCCACGCATGAACACCCAGAAATCTGGGTATTCATGCATGGGTGAGTCTCGTGTAAAATCCACGGCGGGGTGTGTGCGTGCATGCACTCTCCCACAAAAACACCCTTGTCTACCCATCGCACACGCACGGAGCAACCGACGAAAACAGCGATTGCTCTGTGCATGTGCGATGGGTGGAGGACGGTGTGTGCCCGTCTACACCCTCCCTCCACCCACTGCATACGGACAGGTGCAAACACTGGCACACACCCCTGCACTGCGGCCCATGCAAAAAGGGCCAAAGTTTGAGAGTAGTGACTGGTTCCATGGGCCAAATCCAGGAACTGGAAAAGGGACAAACAAAAGGTATCCATAGGCCAAGTCTGTCCTATGCCACCTCTTGCAGTTTTGACCCTGACACTCCCATTTTGGTCTATGGGAGTGTCAGAGTCAAAATCACAAGTGGTAGGAACCTTAGCAACAAACTAGAAGTTCCCTGGTCTAGAATCTGATCCCCAATTTGACTACCTTTTTCACGTCCAGCTGTGCAAAGCCACTTTCCTGGTTTCTTGATGATTCTCAGAGTAATGGGGGACCCGCAGATGGCATCAAGACAGCAGACTTATTTTCCCCAGTTCCTTCATAGTCAGTGTATTGGGGGTCTGACTGGAGAAAAAGCATGGCCACACTGCTACTATGCTGTGATGATCCCCAGTGAGTAGAATGACACGTTACGGACCATTACCAGTTACCAGCAACTTACAGCACTTAAGGCCTCATGCTGAGGATAGCCTAAGTAGCACCTAGGTGACCGAGGTCTAAACTAGTTCTCTACCAAAATACTACAGGTACAAGGCTGGCAAAATGTTGGTTTGTTCCCCCAGCTACAATACTGAGCTGCAATCAGATGCAGCAGAGGACTGAGTTCAGTGCTTTTAAACTGTTATAAGCTAATGTGGGGTTTCTGTTGAGTGATACAATTTTTGGTATAACTAACTTTTTTTATTGCCTTCAATGTACTACTTCCAAACATTGCTGAGCATTGTTCCTAATGCTGAAGGACTAAGAAAGAGTGGGCAGCCTGCAAATTCCCATATGGAATTTAAAAGTAGTGCTAGAACTAAAAAGGGTCCCTAATTTAGGGCCCACGACTAATACCACTTCAGTAACTACATGGGCCTCAATTCAGCAAAGCACAAACACATGCTTAATTTCTGACTGAAATAAGTAGAACTTAAGTGCTTCCCACCCCCCCACACCCAATTTTATGTACATAGCCATAGCCATTATAAAATAGAAAAATACAAAATAGAAAAATAAAAAAATTATAACATACAGTAAATTTCCATAAAATAATAGTGTTATATACCATCTCCTCCCCTACCCTGATGCAATGCTGCATCGGGGACTAGATTCATTTTTTTTAAATGCTGAAAATATCCACATATAAATAATTATAAAATCTTAGAGTTGGAAGGTACATCAAGGGTCATCTAGTCCAACCCCTTGTTTGAATGCAGGATGACTACAGCTATCACGTCCCCAACAGATGGCTGACCAGACTCCTTTTGGAAACCTCCAGCGATGGACAGCCTACAACCACGCTAAGCAATTTGTTCCATTGCTGAACAGCTCTTACTGTTAGGAGGTTTTTCCTGATATCTGACCAAAATCTACCTTCCTGTAACTTCAGCTCATTGTTCCTAGTCCTGCCCTCTGTAGCAATACAGAACAGGGCTACCTTCTTCTTGATGGAGACAGCCCTTTAGATAGTTGAAGACTGCTATCATGTCTCCCCTTAGTCTTTGCTTCACTAGGCTAAACATACCCAGTTCCTTCAACCTTTCCTCATAAGACTTGTTTTCCAAATCCTTTATTATTGTTGTTGCCCTCCTCTGAACCCACTCCAGTTTGTCAATGTCCTTCTTGAAATGAAGTACCCAAAACTGGACACAATACTCCAGGTGAGATATAACCAGTGCTGAATAGAATTATTTCTTCTACCAACTTGAAGACAATGCTTCTATTGATTTAGCCTAAAATTGCATTAGTCTTTTTTGAAACCACATCACATGGCTGACTTGTTCAGCTCATGATCAACCACAATCCTTTTCACATGTGCTGCTGCCAAACCAGGTATCCCGCATTTTATACATGTACATTTGTTTTTATTTCCCCAAATGCAGAACTTTACATTTATCTTGCTTGAATTTCATTTTGTTACTTGCAGTCCAGATTTCCAACCTATAAATATTTTTAAAATTCCGGTTCTGTTTTCCAAGGTGTTAGCCACCCCTTCCAGTTTTGTGTCATCTGCAAACTTTGTAAGTATTCTGTCCACCTCTTAATCCAAGTCATTAATAAAGATGTTGAACTGCACCAGATCCAGGACAGAGCCTTATGGGACCCCACACAATACCTCCCTCCAAATAAAATGGCTTCCCTTCCCAACAAGATGAATTGGGATGGATGAGCAGCTAAGAAGAAACTGCAGCAACCACACTCACTCCATGTTAAAAGCAGCAAAATAAAAATGATTTTGGCCCTTAGGGTGCATTCTTCTGTGAGGATCCTGAAATAAACATTTTGATGCCAACTTATGTTACCTTCTGTATTTACTGACAAAAGCCCATACTTCAGAATAAGCATAAAAGCTTCAAAGTTACATATGCTATACATCTATGTTATCTGTCACCTTTAGTTAAGCACTAATATTGAGAGCATTACCATTTCAGAAGGCTACAAGTCTAGAAATGCACAGTATGATAGAAGGCATGTCACATACCTGGAATTTTGGTCAGAATACTGCCATGCAGTATATTCACTCAGCTATAAAACTGTGAAGACTCAACTAAGCTCCTAAGGCAGGAATACACCTGGCCAAAAAGAAATGTGTTTTGAGAACAAATTTAATTAGTTACTAAAAGCAAATACCCTTCAGCCAAAAATTTGCTACTTCATAAATGAAAGGTCAGTAAAGAAATTATTTGCAGTCTGACTTTTAAGACATGAATTATCAGTGATCATGAAAAAATAACAAATATTTGCTCATTTTAGCATACACACTCTCCCTTATTTCCAAAAAGATATAAAAGCAGCTGAATGGAAGATGTCACCCCCTTCCAACCTGGAAGCTAACTACTGGCAACTACACAGTTTTTACTACTACAAACTGTGGTGTGTTCAAGCATTCACTGGTCATTCTCTCCCCCTTGCCACAAACCTCTTGTTTGTTCTGTTCAAGTCTAACACCACAGGGTGGAGCTTTCTAACTTCCAAGAATGCAAGGTTCCCCATGAAGCATTCTGGTCTTGTTTTCAAAAGGAAAAAGCTATTGTGCTTATTTGAGATGGATTTGTGAAGAGTCAGTTTGATTGTGCTCCCTATGGGTGAAGCCACACGAGGTGCCTACTGTGCCTTGGGCAGTCTTACCCCACTCCGGGCAGTCTTACCACATGATGCAGTACATCATGTGACTGGCAGCTGCCAGATGTACCCCCCATGGCATGGCAAGGTGAGCAGATGACTGCTACGCACTCTGTCCCCAGAAAAAGGCCAAGGATGCAGCATATAGCAGCCTTAACCAAAATGGGGTAAGGCTACCCAAGGTGTGGCAGCTCATCTGCCCAGTCGCCATCTGCCCAACCATGCTGTGAGGTCCACTGTGGAACTTTGAGCAGTGGTCACTCACTCATCCCACACAGTCATGTCACAGCTGGGGACAGGATAGTGGTCAGGCTGGTGAAGGGAGGTGGTCAGGGCCGGACACCTGCTCGTGTAGCCAGTGTTTTGGCCCACACCGTGGTAGGAAGTCTGACAGTGGCCCAACTGTCCAGCTTCCCCATGGAGGGGGGGCAGCAGCCATCTGCCCTGCTCCCTGGACTAGCCCCACATTCTGGCGACTGTGCTTACCCATCATGGGACCGTGGGGGTATCAGGCCCTCCACAGCTCACGTGGCTGCACCCCATGACCGATAAGTCAGGATAGAATAGGACACACGGTGTTTATCACTGGCCGTTTTTAGACAGACCTGCCTCCTGGCTGGGTCCGTGTATGCTGGGTGGAGTGGCAGCACAGTTCCGGTAAGTCGGGGGGGGGGGGGCACTCACATGATTGGGAATGGGTGTGCGCCCACACCCATGCACTGCCTATTCATGCCCCCACATGAAACAACCAGGAAAAACCGGGGTTGATCCATGTGGGGGCATGGGTGGGTGGTACGTGGGTCACGGGAGCCTCCACCTCAGAGAAGAGAGCAATGCTGGTACATTTTGCTGCCCTCTTAAATTCACTGCTGTGGGCTTGCACTGGTGAGGAGGAAGCATTCCTGGTTCACTTTGCTGCACTAGACTTCCTGGAAGGACAGATGTTCAATGGTGAACCAAGGAGAGCTTCCTCCTCTGCAGTACAAGCCATTGGCTGAGGGGTGGCAGATGGTGGTGGGAGAGGAGTCGTGTTTTAATGTTTTGCCTAGTGTAAGATGTAAAACCAGCTCTGTATACAGTGATCATATGTATCCATTTTGAGGAAGGTGAAAAATCACCCTACTGAATTAATAGTATACATATCTTTCATCCATGGATGCTTGTAGATGTTATAAAGTTGTATTCTTAGTGATCTGGGAATGAATGGGTATGTGAGAGGATGTAGGTATGAGTGTGTCTTGAAGGGGGTGAGGGTTTAGTATGTGTATCAGAATAATAGGGCTGAAAGGTACCTCAAAGGTCATCAAGTCCATCTTGTTTGATGCAGAAAGTACACAACTATGGCATAAAAACATATGAAGTGCCATACTGCATCAGACCAACGGTCTGTCGAGCCCAGCATCCTGTCTCGGACAGTGGCCAATCTTGGTTGCTTGGGAGATGCACCCAACAGGTCACAACAGGTAGCCCATTCCCTGTTGCTCACGCCCAGCTCCCGAAAGTAAGAAGTTACATCCCCTAAACTGTCTTGTCCTTAGAAACAAAGAGGTGGAGACAAGGTGGTTGATCTTCTATGGGATCAACAGCAGTTGATATCATTCAAACCACCTTGTCTCCATCTCTGTCTCTTGGGACCAACATGGCAACCACACAATCTCTCTAGAGACAATAGAGAACAGTTCCTTCCCTCTTCTAGCCCTTTAAATATTTGAAGACTGTTATCATTATTCCCCTCTAAGAGACCTGTGTTCACTGCATTTTCCCCAGTGCCACCAAGCTCCTTCAAATTTTCCTTGTAGGGTTTGCTTTCCAGATCCTTTATCATCTTTGTTGTTGCCCTCCTCTGAACCTGCCCTAATTTGTCAATGTCCTTCTTAAAACGAGACACCCCAAACTGAACACAATACTCCAGGTGAGGTCTCACCAGTGCAGAATAGAGGGGAATTGTTACTTCATATGACTTGGAAGCAGTGTTTTTCTGTAAATGCAGCCTAAAACTGCATTAAGCTTTTTTTGCAGCCACATCACATTGCTGCCTCATGTTCAGGTTGTGATCAACCACAGTTCCTAGATCCTTTTCACATTCAGCTGTCAATCCATTGTGTGAGTGTAGATATGAGAGATCTGTCTGGGAGTGGGTATGTGTACACCCTCCACCTCCTTACCGGTGGGTAAGGTGGAAGGTGTAGAAGTGGGCAGTGTGTGAATGCAT
The DNA here is from genome assembly GCA_003113815.1 of Sphenodon punctatus. Classification (NCBI taxonomy): domain Eukaryota; kingdom Metazoa; phylum Chordata; class Lepidosauria; order Sphenodontia; family Sphenodontidae; genus Sphenodon; species Sphenodon punctatus. Next base: position 6,792,256 of record QEPC01003457.1, on the reverse strand, counting down.
ATTGGGAGACAGGTTTATGGTGATTGTGACTGTATCTGGGGAGGATGGGTGTGAGTGTGCTTGGATGGATAAGCGACTGTGTGCCAAGTGCAAGAGTGGAGTATGGGTGGATATCGGAGAGGGTCTATCTGTGGATGGGCACTGGGCACTGATGCAGAGTTGAGTGATCCATCTTTTTAATCCCACTTTTTTCCCCTCTCTGTTATGCCATCTCCTGTTACAAGGCATGCTGCCTCCTGTAGCAAGCTGCTTCCTCTCCGAGACCCTCCCCACTTTCCAGAGCTGGCTAGGGTGGGAGGGAGGAGGTCTCAGCTGCTAATAGCCAAGGCAGCAACATCAGGCAGCACCTTCTCCCCGAACCAGCGCCGCGCTCTCTTTGCTCAGCAAGACAGAGGTAAGCATCCTGTGCGCTCCGAGGGTAGCCCAAATGCTAGCGGGCCAGCAGAGAGAGGGCAGGCAGGGCTTTATTAGCCATTTCCTTTCTTCTAGTGCGGCTGCTGGGAATCTTTCATAAGAAGGAGAATTTAACTGAGCCGGAGAAGGACAGGACATGTTTTAGCACTGCCAGTAGCACCGATCAAGCTTGCCCCGGGATACAGGGGCTGGGCCGGGCGTGAACAGTGTATAGAACGATCGGCGAAACTAGGCAAGTGGAGTGACACCGTCGTTCTCTCTACCAGGCGCGTACACATGTACAGATAATATACAAAAAGCCGGAGGGCTTCAATGAGGCTTCACACAGTGCTCCGGTGCGTATGGATGCGAAACAGCCAAAGAGCGCATCCGGGCGCACACAGAGCATAGACAGACAGACACCGCGGGAGATTATGCCCACACGTACACAGAGAGATACACACACAGACAGATATGCCAACAGAGATGGACACCCATAGACAAATACACACAGATGCCCATATAAACACAGGTACATAGGCAGATATACAGAACATGTGTACCACCTGTACCCGCCTATAACACAAGGAGATACAGAGACGCGCTCACATCTGTCCAGTACACACAGGGAGAGACACACACAGAGATGCACACGTCGAGCATAGCCATACTCGCGCGCGCACACGCAAGCGGAGGTAACTCGTCGAGCTGTAGTTGGGGCGGTTCAGTGCCGGTGGCTTGTGAGGAGAAGAGCTGATCCGCCCGGGGGCTGTGGGAGCAGGGCGGGCACGGAGAGGCTGCCGACTCTGAGGTGGAGGGCTGGGCGCAGTTACTCAGCCCCCTTTCCACCCCTAGGGAAACCAGTTGCCAGAGTAGGACCCTGTTCGCACCCCCTGCTGTGGGGACCTGGCCTTTGGAGAGCGCAGCCAGGACTGAACCCGGAGCTCGCGGGAAGGGCTGGGCTTTGCACTTTGCTGGCAGCCTCGCGGGGCGGGGGAGGCAAATATCCACATGCTGCTGAGGTGGAGGCGAGACCCGATAGCCGCAACCCAAGAGCTAAGCATAGGCAAGTCTGGGCTTTAACACTTTCAAGCCCCGTTCCTCCCGCCTTTCTTTGGGGCGCAAAGGCCAGGGAAGGTAGCCTCCTCCAGCCAAGCCGGGGGAACCCACCAAGAGGAATGTACACTTGACAGAGCGCCCCCTAGCTTTCCTCTAGCGCAGTAGTTCTCAACTGTGGGCAAGACTTACAACTTTTTTAAAAAATCTGGGACCCACTATACAAAAAATTCAGACCCAGGAGTGGCTGGGTGCTAGTAGCGGGGGAAGAATTACAGCGGGGTGGGATAGTGATCCTAGCAAGGGAAGGAGGGGGGCAGTGGGAAACTGAGGAAACAGGAGACAGAGACAGGGAGGCTGTGGGAAGCCACACCACTCTTCTCACTATTCCACTCTTGGCCTTCAGTAGCAACAAGCAACCAGAAGATGCAGAGGGGGGCATGGCAGGGGATATGATGCAGCTGCCTTGAGGCTCATACTGCACCCCACCCAGCATCACTGCCAGTTTCTTCCTCGTTCCCTATTCGATTCCCCAGGCTTCTCCACAACCCACCTAAGACACTCCCGGGACCCATCAATGGGTCTAAATCCACTGTTCTGGGAACCCACTGAATGGATGGTCACTCAGACATCCAGAGTAAGGCCGCCTGCATGTCGGAAGTGCAACCACAGGACAGCTGGGGAGAGAGTTGTTGGAAATACATGTGCATAGCCAACAAGAGGGACAGGTAAATAAGTCTTAGAGCTGCATTGAAAGGGCATCAGCTGGAAAGCTTCAAGGTGGCTCTGTCTCACTCGCTCTGTTAGCACCCATGGTACTGTCTCCCAAGCTTTAATACAATGCTTGCGCAATCATGATTAAGCACAATCTCGTATGAGTTTAACTACCAATTTCTGTCAACATTTTTACCTATTTGTATTGTGGTTGAAAACGTCTTAGACAGGGCTTAATGGGGGGCNTGTATTGTGGTTGAAAACGTCTTAGACAGGGCTTAGGGGGGGGGGGGGGGGGGGCTTGTCAGGGTTTAGCCCTGGCAATTAAATTCGGGCTGAGCCCTGGGAAATACTCCCTCACTAGAAGAACCCTGCAGGGGTTATTTGGCTTTCATTCATGACTTCTGTGCCCCATCCCCATATGCTGGCCATCATATGGATTCAGTCACAAGAACTCCTGTTTTATTCTAAGCTGTAGAGAGGCAGGTTAGTCTAGTGATTAGATTACTAGCTGGAGACCAGGGTTCATTCCCCTGTTCTGTCAAGTTCTGGGGCAGGGAAGGAGCGTGGCTTGTGAGGCAGGTTTGGACCCTGGCAATTCATTTTTAAAATAAATTAAGCACTGGTCTCAGATGGGTTTCTGTTATCAAATGAAATATGCAGCATAGAAAATTCAGATTAGGGGAAACAGGTTCATTCACACAACACTCTTTTAGAGTGGCTAGTGGCACAATCCCATATTCAGAGGATGTTTTTAAATGAGCAGGGCTAGTGGGGGGTGTCCATGGCTGCTGAGTGGCACAGCTGTGGAGCAGTCACTCAGGTGGAATGTGTGGGGAGGGATTCTAATGGGCAGCTCCCAGTATGGCTACTGCAGCAGCCACCTCACATTCCCCCTGCCACGAACAATGGGGGAGGGGGAAGTGTGCCGGGCCGGCCTTTGAGCACTGGGGAACTCGGACTCCCCAGCGCTCACAGCCAGTTTCTGTGACTTGCAAAGGCAGTGTCCCTCACCCACAGTGCCTATAAGTGGTGGACTGGTCTGCTAGCATGGCTGGCTGTTGCCATTTATACGGGCAGGGGATGCATGGCTACTGGTTGCCACACACCTTCTTGGCTTTCCCCGCATGGAGTACTCCAGATTTCTTGGTAGTGGTCATGAGTGTGTGCTGAGTGGCTCATGGGAGTGCACTTCCCCCACCTTCAGATGAGCAGTTGGATAAGTGGCTCCTGGTTGACCCTGGGTGGTAGCATCTTGTTTAAAAACACCCTGAGTGTTGTGCGAAATCCTTGCCACTTCCTGTGACTCCTTGATGTCTTGTATTCTCATTGCATGCAAAGGGTTTGCTTGCAAGGTACTTGTTCTATCAAGTAGCAGTGGTGGTGTGTGATTTGGTTAACCCCAGAGAAAACTTCAGTCCCCAGTATATCTGTAACAGTAGGCATATGTGTATATCTAGTTAAAGTTATGTTTACAGAGTAATTATTTAAACTGTTGGGGAAAGCAGGAGTGGTGTGAGAGGGGTTGAGGAGTTTAATCAACAATCAGAAGCTAGAGTGGGCTTAGACCTCTGAAGGGAAGTTGGAGGCTTGAGGGGGGAAGGAGGGACCAGAGAGGAGGAAACTAAAGAGGGTGTGTGTGGAGAATAGAGCGCTTTGGGGAATGTGTTGTACACATTCTTGCTCACCTCAAGATGGCTGGTGGCTGAGAACTGGTGGCTGAGATTCACCCTGGAAGCTGTACCACTTAATCCAGGCCCCACTGAATAGTTGATTGGGGTCTGGAGGAGTGCATGGTCCTCCAGGCCCCCCATATTAGGGCCAGGAGGAGCACGCTCCTTCAGGCCTCCAATCAGCTGTTTGGTAGGGCCAGGGTGCATGCACTCCTCCAGGCCCCCTGATCAGTTGTTCAGCAGGGCTTGGGTGCATGTGCTTCTCCAGCCCCCCTTGATCAGCTGATGGGGGGCCCAGTGGCGCACCCTCACCCTGGCCTGAAGTTTGCACACCAAACACTTGATTGGTAGCCTCTGAGGAGTGCCTCCCATCAGCTGTTTGGTGGGCATCCTCCAGCTGGGTGAGGGCGCGCCAATGCCCCCCATCAGCTGTTCAGCAGCAGTTCTTTCTCGGGGGGCCAATCCTGCTGAGCAGTAGGGGCCCGGAAGCTATGTTACATGTAGACAGCTCCTTGAGTCGACCATGGGTGGGGAGGGACCTGTGTTGGCAGCCCCGATGCCCAGGTTGCGGGGGGAGGACTGCACATATAAACAGCACTTCCTGCCAACCCAAGGAGTGGTGGCTGCAGCGGTTCATCCCAGGGAGGCGCATCGCCACCATCACGTCTGTTTTTACCCATGGTCATCTGCTGAAGCTTTGATTACTCCAGGTTACAGGGGATGCTCCTGGTTGGCCCAAAGAAATTGGGGCTTCCCCTGGAGACTCGGGGCCAAAACCCAGAGTCTCCAGGCAAAACCTGAAGAAGTAGCAACCCTAGCTGCTATAGGCCAAACCATCATTTCATTTTGTTTGTTTGTTTATTTAATCAAATTTCTATGCCACCCTTCCCAAAGGGCCAGAGCAGCCCACAAACTATAAAAATAGTAAAATACAAAAATAACCCCCAAAACCCTCAACCCTCCCACACAAAACCCTCCCAATACCACCTCCCCATTTCCCACATCCAACACCCCCTCACACCCCTACCCCAAACCCACCCACCAAAATTTGTATTTTTATTCAAAATTTGCTCAGGTACCCACAAGCAAGGCCCCTAAAACTAACAGCACTAATATAAGCACGAAACATAATCCATGACTTAATAAGACCAGAAAAAAAATTTGTATTACATTTGATGCTGTTTATAACTGTTGCTAAGGTCTCTTCTCCCATCCTTGCTTATTGAATTTGAGAAAAGTAATTCCTATTAGCCCTATTAAATCAAATTTCCTAGTTAATGGCAAGCAAACAGACCTCCTGAATAGTCTGTCTGTGGCAAACTGAAGTAGTTTCAATGGGTGTATTTAAATGAGCAAGAGAAGGTGGGGTCCACGGTTGCTGTGTGGCACAGCTGCACAGCAGCCACTCAGGTGGAGTGTGTGTGGGGATTCTAATGGGTGGCGCAGCCACTTCCCCTGCCGTGGACCAGGGAGGAGGGGAAAGCGTGATGGGCTGGCCTTTGAAACTGACATATCCTGGCCATGAGTGCTGGTAAACCTGGCTCCACAGTGCTTGTGGCCAGTTCCTGTGACTTGCAAAGTCTATGTCCCCCTCGGTCAGTGCCTCTGAGGCCACTTTCAGACATGCCCCGCCCCCATCCCCACGCATATTCTGGCTGCAGGGGGAAATGCGCAGCCAGAATATGTGCGGGGATGAGCCAGTCTGCCCCCCCCCGCCCGGCATGGCTTTGCCGGCAGAGAGACGCAGGGATGCAGAGCAGGAAATCGAGCTCTGCATCCATGCGCGTCTCTACCAGCAAAGCTGCGGGGTGGGGGTGGGGCTTTCGCACCGGCAGATCCCCACACATATTCTGGCTGTGCGTTTCCCCCCGCAGCCAGAATATGTGCAGGGAGAGGAGGGCATGTCTGAAAGTGGCCTAAAGAGCGGGGGACCTATTTGCTGGCATAGGTGGCCGACCCAGTTCATAGGGGCAGGTGATGCATGTTTTGGTTTGCCCTGCATGAGGCACTCCAAAATTTTTGGTAGTGCCCTGTGTGAGTGGGTGCTGAGTGTCTCATGGGAGCGCACATCCTTCTGCTCCACCTTCAGATGGACAGTCAGATGAGTGGCTTCTGGGTGACCATGCGTGGTAGCAGCTCATTTAAAAATACCCATTGTCTTCTATAGGAGTACTTTAGGTAATTGGTTTGAGGATTGCAACCTACTTATTACACACATATACATACTTTTTGCTATCACAGTGGCAAAGCAGCTGTAGGTTTCGTTTTCTAGATAAAAAAAAATACATCCTTTCATAATCACTTTGTCTTTTGCTTAGGACAAAAAACCAAGACATGTTCTCCAGATTCTTGTGGCTTTTGTACCTGCTAGATCACCACGTCTTTTTGGCACAAAACCTAAATGAAGAAAAAAAATATACAGTAAGAAGACAGAAACCGAAACATTTGCTATCAAATGCAGTAGAAAAATATCCCAGTTCAAGTGACCAAGGTATCTATATTTTAACAGAGTTTTTTTCTTTTTCTTTTCTTTTTTCCATTTCTAGAATTTATTGAGATGGGGGACATGTGTGCATGCACATGGTCGTGGCTAAGGGATAGGCTGGAAGAATTCTTCTACTCAATTCTCAATATTTTTCTTTGTTCTGTCATAAATATTTGTATTATTACTAATGGTTGCATAAAGAAAACTGCTCAGAAATAATTTCCCTAGAGTTTCAGAAAATTAATGCTATTCTGTTTACATTGATAGGAATTTATCTTGCAAATATTTGAGTATATTTAAGGTAATGCACATATGCAGTCTCATTGAATTAAATTTAAAGCTATAAAGAGTTCAAATCTCTACCTAGTGAGTAACGTAGGATCAACAATAGCAACAGTACTAGTAGCATTGCTTATAAGCCTCAGCTGAGGTTATGCTAGATGCTTGACTTAATACATAATGATAAAAAGTCCCTGTCCCAAAGAGATCACAGTCTAAATAGACAAAGGATGGGTGGGGAATAAAGCATAGAGAAGGGAAATGACTTTTCTGCCAAGATACAGAATATGTCAGTGACAGAGCTAGTCCTAGAACCTAGCACTAACTCAACTCCTGTTCTAAGGCCATATTCAGAAGATTCATCTTCCTGTAGGTCACGTCCACTTTCAGTCCTATATTCTTTTGGAGGAGCTCTACTGATCCTCCACTTGGAAGATTCCACTGAGAATTCTGAATGAGGATGTAGCCATCTTCAAAAAGCTTATAAGGAAATTCTACTGTATTTTCAAAAAATTCATCATACCATTTTCAGAAGGTCCCCAGATGCTCAATCTTGATTATTTGGTTTCAGTTATTTTGATGGTTTTTCAATAATTTGGTAAATTAGAGTATTTTAATTACACAATTTTGGCACTATTAGCACTATATTGCACATGTGCAATTGCTGAAACAAAGTAAGTGAAATAGCAAACTACCTAAACCATAGCAAAATAAATTAAATAAGAAATCCAGAATATTCAAATAAGCAAATACATATTTCAGGTGTGGCTATTATTTGGATATTTTGAGGGCTATCCGAAAACGCAACTAGTATCTGGTGAATATAAAATCAGCTATTTGTTTCAGCCTTACTAGTGTAATTCACTTACATGACTATGTATTCTAGATGAAGACTGCATTCTAGAAATGGCTTTCCTGCTGGACAGTTCAGAGAGTGCTAAGGACTCCAATCATGAACAACAGAAAAAATTTGTATTGGAGACAGTGGACCGAATGAAAGGAGTACAACTCAGTTCTGGACGTACCCTCAGCTAGAGGATGGCCTTGCTTCAGTACAGCAGCACTGTGCTCGTGGAGCAGACTTTCAGAGACTGGAAAGGTCCTGAAGCTTTCAAATCCCGCATAGCTCCTATAACCTACATAGGTCATGGTACCTACACAACATATGCCATAACCAACCTCACACAGCTGTATATGACTGAAGCGACTCATGGCAGTGTGAAAGTGGCTGTGCTTTTGACAGATGGAGTGGACCATCCAAGAAATCCAGATATTTTTTCAGCTACTGCTGATGCTAAACATCAAGGTATTGTGTTCTTCACAGTGGGGATGACCAGAGTGGCTGAGGAGGTGGCCAATGCTGCTAAGCTTCGGCTCTTGGCCAGTGTCCCAGCATCAAGGTTTGTTTTCAACCTCCAGCAGAAAGAAGTTGTGGAGAAAATGATCAAAGAAATGGTATGTACAGACAAAGGCTTTGAGGAGTTTTATACAAATATAAACAAGCTGCCCTCCCCAGAGCATGTTTAATGCTTACTATTCTTTTAAAAAACAACAACAAAACAACCCCAAGCCTATTTAATTAGTAAAAACAACACAATGAATTTTCAATCTGATGGAGTTTCCCTTGCCAAAGAAGCTCATTCACTAGTAGTAATTTTTCTGCAGACGGTGGCCCCGATCCCATGGGCTGCAGATCCCACGCGCAACCATGCAGGATCCGTGCGCATACACATTACTGACACATTGTGCCACGCGCAAACCACATGCATGCGTGTGTGCGCAGCTTGCGCACAGGAATCCGCAGGCCATAGGATTGCAGTCAATGAAAGAAATTTGGCAATTCACAGAGTGATTTAAAGGTACAAACTGAAAAGAGACAAATCAGCAGTGCAGATCAGCATGGGCAAATATATAGTGTACGATACAAGTCCAATACAGAAATTAATCTCTGCATCACAGCTAGTGTTGCCACCTTGGGTGTTTTCAGACGTTACGGGGCCGCTTGGCCCCGTACCGAAAACAACCAAATCATCCCCCGCCGGGATGACCCCGTCACGCCGTATCAGACGTGCCGGGAGATCCCGGCGGGGAATCTAGGAGGGGGCGGGGCCGCGCGGCGCAACATGCGGCCGCACAGCCCTGTCCCCTCCATGTTGCCCGCCGCCCGCCCTCTGGGAAGACGGGAGGGCGGCGGGGCCAATGCGGCCACAACGTCTGGCCGAAATCACCACGGCCCGGGATCCCGCCGGTGATCCTGGGCCATGGCGCCCGACCAGACGTGATTTTTTTTTGGTCCCCGCTGGGGATCACTTTCACCACACTTCCCGGGAAATTCCCACAGCTAGCCCGGGAAGCGTGGTTGAAAATGACCCCGTGTGGGTATTGACCGTGGCGAACATCTGGCGGCCGCCAAACAGACGTTCGAGGCACAGTGACCACTGTGGGTATTCACCGTGGTTCACTGTGATCTCGTAACGTCTGAAAATACCCCTTCCCTCAGGGTTTCAGATGAAGTGGGTGAGGTCACACCAGAAGGAGTGGGGCCCAGTTGGAAGGGGGTGGGGCAAAGAGACTCCCACCCCTTTCTGACATGACAACACCCACTATGAAAGGGCTTGAGAGAGCTTCTTTGCCTTGCCAGTTTTCAACATGGCCCATCCCTTGACGCCCCAATGGTGTCCCTGGATAACCCATGGAAACCAGGGTTTCACCCAGAGCTTGAAGTTGATAGGTTAAAACCTGGAGACTCCAGCTCAAACGTGGAGGGGGTTGCAACTTTAACTACAGCTCCTTTGTACTGGCTAATGCAAATGGAAACCTGTGTCTACCTACACAAGAGCCACATTTAATTTTTTTGCATAATGAGGAAATTAGGCTACCTGCTCTAGATTACACAGAACTCAGAAGAATCACAGCAGTGCAGTTAGCTCAGGTGAAGACTGAACCCTTATATCATCTCCATCTTGCACGCCTCAGATACTATCTCACAAAAAGTAGCAGGAGCTATCAGGTGTCTATTTGAATTCAAAGCTGATATGCCCTTTAAATCACTTTCTATAGATGATGTGGACAGATTTGATGGTACATATTAGGGCCGTGCATTTGGTTTTAACACAGATAAACACAAAGCCCTTTCTGGCTTCCGTATTTAAATAAAAAAATACTAGGGCTGTGTATTTGGGTTCAGAGTGAACCCAAAACTTCTCAAAAAACATCTGAGGTCTGAAACTGGACCCCAGAAACTGCAGCACATATCTAGCTTGGAGCCTGGCTGTTCTCTGACTCTCAGCTTAGCCCCCCTGCTTGGTGAGCCTGTAGTGATCCCTGCCTGGCCCTCTGAGACAGCCCCCATGTTCTATTACCCCTACCCAAGCCCCCTTCGCAAGCCAGCGACTTCCCCTGAGCCTGGCCTATGTCTGTTTCCCACAACCGTAAGCCAGCCCCATGTCCCATTCTCCTCTTTCTCAAGTCAGGTGCATGCCTCACTCTCCCTTAAGCCAGTGGCCCCCTTGAGCCAGCCCCATGCCCCACTTCTCCTTCCCCAAGCCAGTTATCCCGTGAGCCAGCTCATACCCCATTCCACCCTTCCCAAGCTAACAACCTCACCACCAAAGCAGCTATATTCTCCAACCTCCTGCAAATCAGTGCCTCTGTTTTTAAGTTGTAGCAAGTTTAGCAGCAGTTTTAACTGCATTTTCCTTTTCTTATAGACCTGTCAAACTGGCAGAGCCTCACTGCGCTTTAGTGCCAAAATAACCCATACTCAGGGAACCGTGTCTACTGTGTTTTCCACATTGGTGGCAAATGGCAATGGGGAAAATACAGCGAACACAGGCAAAGATACAAATATAAATAAACACAATTACTTAATAATAATAATAATAATAATAATAATAATAATAATAATTAATTAATAATGAGCAGATATGGATACAAATATAAATACTTGAGCCCAGCCACAGTGCTAGTACATATCACATAAGAGACTGATGTTTATACCTGAAATTCATGTTGCATAATTGTGTTGCTTCCCCATTATTTAGGCTTGCTAGAAGCTATGCCAGTTATGAAATACAAAGTTAAACTGTATTAGTTCTTTGATTAGTAACAGCTCCCAGTAACTTCAACAGGAATCACATGGCTGATTCAGAACAGAACATTTAGAATCTGAGTGTCAATGCAACCTAAGGACAGTTTTCACAGGACAGATTTTTAACTGATCCACACACCTGTAGTTTGTGTTGCACTTCTAGTTTGGTGTGCGTGTTAATATGATGATTTTTCAGAAGTGGTGAAATCTAGCTGGTATATTAGCCTGGAAATAGAAAATATGGGTTTCAGTCTTAGTTCTCACACTGCCTTGCAACCTTAGACTAATACTTTAAATGGTATTCTCTTGGTACATGAAATCCAAGTGTCCAGCAGCATTTTGCACAAAGCACCTGTTTTTCCAGAGAGGAAAGCACCACAACTCAGACTAAACCCTGATGAAAAATATTAAATAGGTCACTCTATAATATGAAACTTTTAATTATTATTTGAATCACTATAAGAATCACAATTTTCAAAAGTAATTAATTTCTGCCTCACTTCTAATAAGGAGACTTAGTAATTTATGTTTTGTCATCACCTGTCCCTGTCCATCTGTCTGAGAATGAATAAAAGGGGCTGCTCTTAAAATGTGCTTGCCTATAGATAGCATACTAGAGATACTAGTTACTGGAGATATTTCCTTTGTGATACTGGAGTTTGTCCTTCTACATTTTAAAAACAAATATCCACAAAATGCATAGAAGCGGATTGTTATAGATTTGATATGGGCATGAGATTAAAGTACTCAACAGCAGCATAGGCCTTGATTCAAGGTGGATGTGTGTACATCAGACACATACATGGACCAAACCTATCCCCTACATGTGTGCATACAGTATGCACACACAGCGTGCCCCCTAGGGGTGGTCCCTTGGATGAAAATCCATTTTGTTTTTTTCCCATTTTGTTTCCCCAAAGTTATTGGATTTAATTATGGATTCTTATTATGTATTTAAATAAATTAAAAATAAAATTTAAAAAAATTACTTTGCATGCATAAATGACTGCCAGAATGTTCTGCACCTGTGTGAACTTTTTCAAAATAGTGGCAGCAGTATCATCATCATTTTGGAAAAGGGCAGCTGGTCTGTGCATGCACAAAATGGCCACTGCACATGTGCAGACTGGCTGCCCTTTCCCAGAATGGTGGTGATGTTGCCATTGCTATTTTAGAAAACAGTGTGCAGGCGCAGAATGGTCCGCCAGCCATTTTGGACATAAGCAGTCATTTTTTAAAATTTAAAACTGAACCAAAACAGACTTCTTGTCGCACTGATCTGGTGCAGATTAATCTGTAACGGTCCATTCCATGCAGTTATGGAGTAATCCAAATCCGAACTTCACACTCCTACTGCTTCCGGCAATATCTCCTGCCTCCTGACTGTGTCCCCACTCAGCAGAGGGAGAGGTGGGGGTGCAGTGGAGGATGTGAGTGGCAGCACAGTTGGGAGGCAGGGGACTTTGCCAGATCAGCGCGCCCACCTTGGATCAGGGCCATAGTTAGCACTAGCTACTCAGAAAAGTCAGAAATCATCTAGTAGGCTGTAGTTTTGACGAATATAGAAAAGAGGGGGTGATTTCAGATGTGACAGGCGGCAGCATTAACCCTGGGCCGTGGGGTGGTTCGGACGATGGGCGGGGGTGAAGGGGCGCGCCAACAGACGTTTGCCCCTTTGCCCCCGGCCGTGGGGACCGCTGAACCACGGCCCAGGGTCACTGCTGCCGTCTGTCACGTGCGTTGGGCAACCCCCCCTCCTGGAGGGGGTGGGGCTGCGCGACGGAGCGTGCGGCCGCACAGCCCCGCCCCCTGCACTCCCCGCCCTCCCTGAGACAGGCAGCCGCAGCGGCCTATCTGGCCACTGCCGCCGCTAGGACTTCGGAACGCGGTGAAGGTAAGGTAACAGACGTTACTTTTCCTTCACCATGTTCCGGATTCCCCTTAACCACGCTTCGTTCACCACCGTGGTGGGGAGAACAAAGCGTGGTTAGGTTCACCGCGGGGGGTGGTTGACTGAGGTGAACATCTGGATGCGAGCAAACAGACGTTCACCTGCTTTCAACCCCCTCCGCGTTGACAGGTGATTTCAGACAACGTAACGTCTGAAATCACCCATAGTCTTGTAATAACTTGAAATTGCATTAATTAGAATATATTGGTTGCAGAATAGGGAGCAGATTCAATGAATTGTCACCAAAGATGAAGACAGAACTCTTAGACTATAATCCTGAAATCACTTATTCATGAGCAGTCCCTTGGAAATTAATGGGACTATTTGAAAGCAAGGGTTTGGGGACTGTGTGGACATAATGCCTAGTGGCATAGCTATAATAGGGAAAGGTGGTGCAACTGCTCCAGGGCCCACAAGCCTGGAGGCCTGCACTGATCAGTAAAGCTACATCACGTGCCACTGTCCCCATCCCATGCCCAGAATTTGTGGGGGGCAGGGCTTAAATGATTGAGGTGCAGGGCATGCTGGGATGGAAGGGGCGGAGTCTGGAAGCCCACAGGAGGAGTGCCAGGCCTCATTGCCCCCCACTGCCTCCCGTAACTCCTGCTCCCCTCTGCCATCTTTGCAGCCCCTATAGTCGCTTTGTTCACAGCAGCATTGCTGTCCCCACTTTCCCCCTAGCACCTCTGCCTCCTCAGTTAGCCCCTTTCCACCTTGGCCGCCTCAGTCTCCCTGGGCCTCCCACACAGCCAACTCACTCCCCCAGTGGCCCTGGCCTCCCCACTCTCCTGGTGTCCCAATTTCGCTCCAGCAGTCCCAATTTCGCCACTTCTCTCTGTGCCCCAACCCTTACTCCTGCCTCAGTGAACTGCCCCCACTGCCCTGTGGGCAGGAGGATACCCATTCCATCAGAGCCCAGCCTAACCTGCCTACATCCCGAGTAGTGCTGAAATCTGCCAGCAAAGTGCATTTTTCCTGTATTGCTGGGTTACTGCCTATAATTTCTAATTTTGTTTTCAACATCTATCTTCACAGAAAGAGGTTGCTGAGGAAGGGGTAAGTAATATTTCTGCACAGTTAGTAAATGAAATATGAGAATTTCTATTTATGCATACTTTCCATAAGTTTTACACAGGGGATTGAGAATGGAGCACACAATTACTCATGTGGGTACTATAATTACATATGTTAGTGTTTTCAGATCAGGGCCTTACTTTGCTGCTAGATTTAAGTAGTTTACAAGGATTAGAGAAATTGAGGCCTGACTTTCATTGCATTTGTAGAACAGTGTGTGTGTGTGTGTGTGTGTGTACGCTGTGCAATCAGTAGTTATGGACAGGCCCCCTCCCCCAGGGCCTTACAATCTAAGAAACAAGGGAGAGGTGAACATCAGGAGAGACAAGAGTACATTCATGAGGTTGAGAAGTTGCAGACACAGGGAACTTAACTACATTCTGAGTGAGGGAGAAGAGGATTCAGTTTCACTCGTGACAAACTAGGGAAGGCCTGACAGAAGAGGTGGGTTTTCAAATGCACAGTAGTATCTCAACTGCAAAGCAGTAGATAAAGTTAATGTCATACATTTTCATACATTTGTGTTTTCACTATTAAACCCAGGTCCTCAGATTGCTTACTGGTGCAAGTCACATTGAAACCAATTGCGTATCAGATACTATAATAGATACATTGCTGGTGCTATATGAATAATAATAATAACAATAATAAATCATAATAACAATAAATTAATAAATGGGAACCAGCATGACTGATTTCATCATTGCATTTCTTTACTCCATGCATTGCAGTCAGATGGCATTCCTGTGGTTTACAGTGACTAGTTAAGGTTCCCAGTTCTGTTCAAAATTCACTCATCCTTACTGAGGCTCCAATGCTGCAAACATATTGGTTACATTAATTACTTGGGTAAATATTTTTTAGAATTTAGAGCAAAAGATTTGTTCTAGTTCCGTAGTCTTGTAATTTTAAATATTTTTTGTCATGAGTTTTGCTATCCTTTAATTTAAACAGTGAAAAAAAATATCCCCAATTATGGGGAAGGCGGGACCATAGAGATCAGAATGCTATTTAGAATGACCACTTCCATAAACCTTGATGTTGAGATTTGACAAACAATTAAGCAGCTGTTAAAAATGAACTTTTAGTCACTGTTGAGCATATTATGGCTTCAAAGAATCAACAAAGGCAATTATTCAAAAAGGTAACTAACCATAATTGCTGTGTCCTGTGGAAAGAACACAAATGCGATCTAACACAGAAAGAAATAAGGTGTTATAATTCATTCAAATTAACATAGGTAACCATAGGCATATCATGACTAGTGTGTGTATTTCTGATTATAAAGAAGATAATGTATTGTAGCCTGTCTTGAGTAGCACTACTAATAAGGAAATTAAAGGGTAACTAATATTTAGTGGTATGAAGTGTTTACTCTCCTAGTTTTCTCTCCTAGACTGGCTACACCTTATATTAATTATTATTTATGCAACAGTAACTGAAGTGATGGGAGCAGCTTGCAACACACAGGTATAGGTGACAACAGACCGTATGCTCTCTATGGGTGTTTTCACACGAGGCGCTACCATAGGTGGCCATGCTTCTGCCTGCCAAATGTTACCATGGGTGGGAGCAGAGTTTTCCCCAGATAGTGGCAGGATTAACTACGGGTTGTGCGCTGGGCTCCAACACACAACCCAGAGTAAGTCCTGCCACAGGGAAGTCATTGGGTAAGTCGGGCTGTCACGCATGATGGCCTGCTCTACTTAACTCTGGCCAGTGGCAGGAGCTTTTCCGAGTAGGCACGGCAGCCTCATAGGCCACTGCATCTGCTCGTCAGGGAGGATGCGAGGTCGCGCTCAGCAGTGCAGGGAAAGGGGCCATGTGGACCATGTCCACACATCACCCCCGCCCTCTTCCGGGTCCCAGCTCCCTGCACATCTGCTTGGCAGCAGGCCCAGATCCTGCCGGGGTGAAAACCCTCACCCCAGGCAGGATCAAAGCATTGTTTAAAAATACCCTAACTGTCCAGAATTACCAGCACAAGCAATCCTGAACACAGGGGCGTTTAGACACCTGTGTGCACATAACAGCTCCAAGCTGGTGGGGGCAGGGGTGTTAGTTGGTCACTGGGAACCACTGATTCTTCTCTTGCCATTGGGGAGGCAGGTTCTGAGCTGTAGAAAATGACAGCGGCAGCAGTAGCAGTGGTGGCTCCCTGGGTCCTACAGCTGTTCCTGCCACTGCTGCTCACTGCTCCTTAGGTCCCAGGGGACAGGGATAGGTGGAGACAACACTGCCAGCAGCTCTCCATTGCCACTGTGCTCTCCCTGCTTGCCCCTGTTTAGACATGATAACAGCTCTGTGCTGGTGCTTGACCTGCGTTGTTGGCCTGGATGTCCATTCGGGCCCACCGAGTGGGGCAAGTGAGTAGCCACCATGTAGCTACAAAATTGGGTATTAAAATGCACATTACGCTGGACGTTTCCAGTGTGAAACATTTAATGAACAGAATGTGTATTATAGCACCTTACATACTCACCACCCTGCGCATCAATACACTGCCTCATATGTAGTGGTGATGGACAAGTTAGGATTGAGCTTTCAGGGCATTTAAGTCCAAATATTAAGTCCAAAAGGTGATTTTAATATTAAGTCCAAAAGGTAATATTAAGGTAATATTAAGTCCAAAAGGTGATACCCACAACTTATTTCATATTTCATGATTTTAGCTTTTAAGAAACTTGTATAACTATGAGACGCAGCAAACCTGAGCTCACATATAGAAAATATTTGGTGATATAAAGGATTTATTCCCTAAACCAACGTTGCGCCTTCTCCTATGCCACAACACTGGCCCCTGCACCTGAAACTGCACCGTGACACCCCCCCACCCCCAGCATATACTCTCTGCTCCCTCCCTCCTGAACTTTAAATCCCTCCTAAAGTAAAAACCACCCTTTTTGTCAGGCTTTCCCCTTCTTGGGCCACTTTTAGACGATCGCAGCGGCGCCCGTGCTTGTTTTTCAAAAGTACCGGGAGGCGGGTTTACACGTGACACCGCCGCCGATTATGCGCATGTGTGGGCGCCGCGCATCCATTTCCGGCTGCGAGCTGACTGGATCGCCAATCGAGGGTGGAAATACGCAGCCGGAAATGGACGCGCGTCACCCACACATGCACATAATCGGCAGCGGTGTCACATGTAAATCCACCTCCCGGTAGTTTTGAAAAACAAGCGCGGGCGCCGCCACAATCGTCTAAAAGTGGCCTTAGTCTCATAGATTATTAAACTAAGCTTCTCTGTATGCTGTCACATCCTTTCTGTTCTATCTCTTCCCGCTGCACTTGCACGTGCAACTTCTCAACTTCGTTAATGTTTCTGTCTCTCCTTATGTCCTTCTTCCACTTGCTCCCTTTTCCATCCTAGATTGCATACCCATCGGGGGCAGGAACCTGTCTCTAATCATGATTGTTCAGGTTCAACTAGTACTATGAATGAATGAATGAATGAATGATTGTGGGATGGCACAAGTGAATGCAACTGAGAGCTGACACATTTCAAACACTTTTGTTCTATAGAAGTAATGCATGGGTGCCTTGTAAGGTAACTAGTACGAACTGAAATGAAGTGAGGTACTGCTTGCTGGCTGATCTTTTAAAGTGCACTAATCTGTTCTGGACATTTCTATTCAAAGTGTCCCCAAGCTCCCATATGTAACTGCGAGAAAGGTGAAAGAGGCCTTCCAGGCCCTGCAGTAAGTAGCTGTCATTTCGCATTTACTTTCCATTAATGCTTAATTTTTAATGTAAATTGTGGTTATTTTTAATCTGTGCTATTAGTCATGTACGTTTGATCCCTGGAACATATACTAAATGCTACATTAAATGCTCTTTCATACTCATGCTGCATGAAAATAGCCAAGTAATCGAATATGCACATACAGCGTTCCTGTCACCCAAGAACTCATGCAGTCTGAGTGGGAACAGCAGCATGGTTTATAGTCCTTGAGGAATCTGAACTCATGATAGCACTTATAGGAAAATAGGCAAAGCAGAGAGATCTAGGGTGGTCTCACCCTGTGTGGAAATGTAAAGCTAGGCTCTTGATTAAGTTGACAGCCAGACCAGATGAGTCTAACTGTCTCCAAGTTTAGGGTATAAAAGACAAAGCTGCATATCAGTTAACATCCTCATGCAAAAAAGAATACATTTTAAATTTGCATATATATGCATAAATTTGTATAATATATAATTTAGTATATTTATGGGGTCCTCTATGGCCTGATAGCTAAGAAAGTCATTAGTTGACTGGGAAAATCACAGAGTTGGAAGGTCTAGAGTACACTGTGAGGTAGCAGGAAAAGCGTAATGTAGAGACAGGAGTTCTTGTAGAGGGGAATCTAGCAACAACCAGATCAGGAGGAGCTAGGTTAGGATAAGGGGTGATTTCAGACGTTACGGGCGCCCGGTTCACCACAGCGGATTCCCAGTGGGGGTGAACAGAACAACCACCCCCCGGGGTGAAAAAAAGCCCCGAACAGACTTTACAGGGCCAGAACCACGCCAGGGAATCGGACCGGCAGATCACAGGTCGGGGCAGCGCAACAGATGTGACGCCGATTCCCGGCCGTGGTCAAAACACCCAGAATCCACCGGGCGGGGGCGGGACACAGACATGGCCGCCTGAGGGCAAACGAAGCCAAAAGGCACACAAGGGAACGCCCACAAAAGGGAAACGGGAAGGGAGGGGGGAGAGGGAGAAGAGCCGGACAGGTACCGCACACAACAGGCACACAGACAACATGGACACAGTGGAACACACAGCACAAGCACACGGCCGGGCACACACACACACACAAGGGAAAGGAAGGGAAGGGAAGGGACATGGGCACCCGGACAACACAAAAGGCACCCCGGGCACAGGGGGGGCGGGGCGTGGAACAGGGAGGAGTGGGGGAAGGGCACAGGGGCAGGGCAGGACACAGACAACGGCAACCACAACCCCCACAGCAGAACTGTCCGCACAGGCACCCCCACAGCAACACAGGCAGTCCCGGAATGGGGGACCCAGGAGCTTGGGACCAAGGCACAGCAGGAGCCCACACGGCACAGCGAGCGGGCCGGGAACAGTCCAGGAGGCACACGCAGACCCCACACCCTGGACAGGGGCCGATGGAGGGCAGGCAGGAGAGCCGGTGCAGGGCATCAGGTTCAAGGACGCACACACCCTGCCAGAGGAAGGCGGGAGGGGCAGTCCGGGGGCCCCAGAACCCCGAGGTCACACAGACACCCAAAGGGGGGGGGACTGGGGCCGCAGGTATCAGCGCTGGTGGGTGGGGACAGTTCGCTGGACACAGGCGGGTCGGTGAGGCCATGCAGAGCGCCAGACCCAGGCACCAGGGAAGGCAACCATGGAGGGGAACACCGGGTGTGGAGGCAGATGGGGGGTTGGGGGCCGGAGGAGGCCCAGAGCCACAGGCAGGGGCTGCAGCACCCTGGGAAGCAGGCAGCACAGCAGCACGACAGAGACATCAGGGAGGGAGCAGCCAGCGGAGATGGGCCCCCGGGTAGGGGTGGGAGCCCACACAGGGGCAGGCAACCGGGGGGCCGGGAGGCACACCAGGACTTACAGCCAGCTGCCGGGAGCCACAACGGGCCCAGGGGCCGGGTGGCCCGCCCGATGAACCAGGTGGGGCCAATGGATCATGCCCCGGCGGTACCCCAACAAGGACATGTGGTGGGCGATCAGGTAGTAGGCCTCGAAGGGATCCTGCATGGACAGCCCCAACTGCACATCCGCACGGGACCACATGCCTGACAGCGCCGACAGCTCCGCCGCGGTAGGCTCTGACACACAGCAGTCAGCAGCAGGGGGCCACGGAAGCTGTCCCAGTTCTAACAGCTGGTGATACACCGCCCCACGAGAGCGCTGGTACCCACGGGCCCCGTGAACACAGCCAAAGTAGGACACGGCCAAGGCAGGGCCCCCCTCCACAAGGCAGGTCGTGTAGGCGGCCAGGCTGCACACAGACAGCGCAGACACGGTCTCGGCCATGGGCCAGGCCACATGAGAGCACCTCATCTCTGGGATGCGCCCATCGAGGAAGGGAACCAGCCCCAGAGTCTCCACATGCAGCCGGCAATCACCAGCGCTCGCCTCATAGCCAAAGTAGCGAAGAACAGAGCTCAGGCTCGCATAAGCACCCAACTGGCTGTCAGGGCAGCCCAGGAGCAGCTGCACGGCCGGGGTATGCCACAGGTCACACAGGGACATGGTTTCGCAGAAGGTCCAGCTATGGGGGGCCCCATGGGGGCCGGGAAGCAGGAGCCCGGTGGATGCACAACCAGTCATGCTTCAGCTAGACAGGGAGAATAACACCATGGACAGGGGAGCACACATACCCTCCAGGGCCGGGGGGGGAGGGGCTCTGAGGGGTTCTGTCCAAGGACAGGACAGGCGGCCACAGGCCGCAACAGTGCGAGGCATGGGGTGCGGATCCAGCACAGCTGCCCAAACAGGACGGCTATTCAGGCTGTCAAGGACACAGTGTTGCAAACAGGGAGGCATACAGCTGCACAAGGAATGCACAGCCTCACGCGCCCCTGCATGCGCGAGGCCCCATGCGAGGACTGCAGATGCACCAAACCGCATGCGCACACACACCAGCATTGCATTGGTAGGCCTGGCCGGCTGGGGGTGGGGCCCTGGCCCACCCAGGCCACCACCCGGTCAGCAAAACCGTCCCCCAAACCCCGGGCCCACCACCACAATGGAGCAGGACAGGGCAGCCGCCTACTAGATGCACCTCGCGCTCGCAGCTGAGTGGTACCGTGACTACACCAAGCAGCTGCGCCTCCTTACCGCTGAGCTGCACCTCGGTGCCCGCCTGTGGGTTTCCCTGGCCTGGAGAGCTGCAAGGGCCCACAGGGCCCACCATGGGTGCAGGAGAGCCCTTGCCTGGCTCAGGGCGCAGAGGCTCTCCGTGGCAGACCAGCAGGCTGTGAGCTGGGGCAGAACCCGGCCTGCGGCGCTCTGCGAGGCAGCTGGGTGCCTCCAATGGGGGAGGGAGACCATGCGCCGGGCAGCCCTGCTCGCTATGCCCATTGACAGGCGGCTATGGGTCGCTGAGTGGGCACAGGGTTGGTGGGCCAGGGCGCTGGCCCAGTTGGACGAGGCAGCCTGGAGGGCCCACTTTAGGATGGACAAGCTCACCCTGCTCTGGTTCGCTGAGCTCCTTATGCCCTGGCTTGAGTGACAGCACACCCCCATGAGGACCCCCATCCCCATGGTCCAGCGGGTGGCTATAGGGGTTTGGGCCCTCACTATGCCTGACTCCTGCTGGTCTGTCTCCCAGCACTTCGGGGTAGGCCTGAGCACCGTTGCCTGTATCCTACAGGATGTATGCGAGGCTGTGAAGGGCGTGCTCCTGGACAGGATGATCCAGCTGGTGGACCAGGAGGCCGTGATGGCAGGATAACCCAGGGTTTGCGGCCGGAGGCTTCCCCAACTGCATGGGTGCCGTGGACAGCACCCACATTGAAATCCTCCACCCCTCCGCAGGGGAGGCTGCAGAGTATGTCAACTAGCATGGGTATCACTCATTACAGCTGCAGGCGGTTGTGGATCACTGGGGCCGGTTCATAGACATCTTCATGGGCAACTCCAGCCGCAGTCACGATGCCCGGATCATGACCATCTCCCCCTTCTATGCCCGGATGTTCTGGGGGGACTTCACTGACATGGGGATAACTGGATCGAGGGGGGACCGATGCCCCCATGTATCCTGGGCGACCCTGCCTACCCACTCACCCGGTGGCTAATGAAGGTCTACCCAGTCGCACGCAACCCAGCGGAGGTGCTATACAATACCCGCCTGTGCTCCAGCAGGACTGTGGTGGAGTGAGCCTTCGGGGCCCTCAAGCAGCGCTGGAGGAGCCTCACTGGGTGGCTAGACTACACTGTGGAGACCTCGGCCCTGGTGATCGGTGTCTGCTGTGTGCTACACAACGTGTGCGAGACTGAGGGGGCAGCCCTGGAATACCCCGAGCCCACCCGACCCTCGACCCAGTGCCCCTGTACGTGAACGCTGAGAACCCGAGGGAGTACCGTTATGCTAAGCGCATCCGGGATGCCCTGGCGAGGCATATCAGCCGGGAGGCTGAGGTGTGAGGGCTGCAACAACCTGGCCCAGGTCTGGGGGTTCCCTGGCCCGGCCCCTGCACAGGAGGCAGTCCGGGACCCCACTACCCCACCCCTGTCGCCCAATAATGGGCACAGGAGGCAATGTAGTGCATACAACATTTATTTCACCCCCGTGTACATGTGCATCCTACCCCTCTCCCCCCACCCTAGCCGGGCCCCGCCCCCTACAGTACCCCCCACCTCACACTGCCCTCCCCCTTCCACCCCTTCCCCCCCGTCCCCCGCGTTTCCTGGGACGCCCCCTTGAGCATCTACTGTTGGCTACTGAGCTCTGTGAGCTCCCCTCCCCCCCTGCTGTCCATGTCCCCAGCAGTGTCCTGGGCTGCCTCCTGGGCCGGCAAGTGGGGTGGTGGTTGGGGGAGGGCGGGCCCGGGGGCCCCCCCTTAGCAGCTACACCCTCCGGAGGACAGGGGGGACCAGGAGGTGGATGCACGACCCCTGGACGTGTGGGGGCGGCTGAGTGGTTGGGGTTGGGGATGGGGCGGGGGTGCCGAGGGGCCCGGCGAGGGGCCCTGGGCAGGCAGGGTGACTGGGGGGGGGGGCGCCTGCCATCACATAGGCACACATGGTGCCCGCGTGCAGAAGCAAGGCTGTCCCAATGTCATGGGACCTGTCCATTTTGGCAGAATACTCCCGCACCATCCATGTGATGGCCTGCTCCAGCCACCTGAGCACTTCCACCTGCCTGCTGTGCTCGCGACGCTCCTGCCTCCGCTCCAGGTGCACCTTGGCCTGGAGCCTCTGGTCCCGCGCCTCCGCCCACTCCAGGGACCGCTCGATGGCCGCCTCCATCCGGTCCACGGCCACTATCATCCCCTCCCCCTGTTCTGCCGAGGTCCGGACTATATCCTTCACCTGGTCCTCTCTCCGGCGGTGAACCCGTGCCCGGTGCTCCCTCATGCACTGCGCTGGGGGCACAGGCCCTGGAGACAGTGGCTGTTGGGGTTGCCCTAAAGGGTACATGAGGGTGAGTCGCCTGCCAGCCCATGGGTCTGCCCTCGGCCCCGGGATGGGACTGGGGCTCCGTGGCCTCCCAGGTGTGTCGCCCGGCCCCTTCCCACCAGCTCCCCAGCCCCTCCCACCACCTCCGACTGTCCCGGGACCCCCACTCGGCACCCCGGTGGGCCCTCCCACCCGAACCGTGTGCCTAACTCGGACTCTGCCTGTCTGGCCTGGGGGTGGGTGCTCTCCGGGCTGCTGTCCGGGGGGGGGGCCTGCAGGTGCCAGAGGTCCTGGGGCGGTCCTCCTGGGGGTCCGGGGCCCTGGAGCTTGTGTGGCGAGGGGAGGGGGTACCTTGGCCCGTTCCCTGCCCTGGACCACTGCGCTCCCCATGAGCCATGGGATGGCTATTGAGCTCTTCATGTGCAGGATTTGGTCCCGGACATCGTAGAAGGGGGTGGTCCGGGCTCTGTGTCTGAACCGCCTATTGTTGTCCCTTATGGCCTTGTACCCCCTCTTCAGCTCCGTGGCCTTGGAGCGGTACTGTGCCACAGAGCGATGGTGCCCCGCCGCCTCCATTTCCCACACTATGTCCAGGTAGATGTGCTCGTTCCACTGGTTGAGCGCGAGCTCCAACTGCTACTCCAGGGTCCCCCAGATCCTTATGAAGTCCCGGGTTTCCTGCAGCCCCCACTGGCCCCCTCTGTGGTAGGGCTTCCTCCCTCATCTCCCCTGTGGGTACTCCTCCTCCTCCTCCGCCTCCCAGGCTGGGCCGGTGTCCTCCGGGGACTCGTCCACCTGGCCTTTTTCCATGTCTGCGGGACACGGGTGTGTGTGTGTGTTTACGGTTGGGTGCGGCTCTGGCTCCTCTCGCGGCCCGCCCCCTTTTCCCCCTCCCTGCCGGGAGCCCGGGCTGGCCCCCTGCCCCTCTTATGTGCCTCGGTGCCCCCTGTTCCCCTCCCCTTGTTTCCCCTTACCCATTTCCGGGGTGCCTCCTCCCTGGTCCGGCTGATGTCCCCGGGGTGTCCTGTCCCAGCTGCTGCGGATGTTGTCCCTCCACCTCCTCCATCCTCAGCACGACCCCCCCTCCCCCTCCTCCACCTGCGCTCCCTCCACCACTGCCACTGCCTCCTCCACCCTCGCTTCCTCGCCCACCGCTCTCTTCCGCCTTGCTCCAGCCCGCCACTCTTCCCTGCTGCAGATTACCCTTTAAATTTCCCTTCAGTGGCTGTGTTGTTGCTGGTTGCCTGGCAGCAATGCTGCATGCTTTGTCCCCGGCTGGGAATCATTTTCTTTGGTTCCGGCCGGTGATTGCCATCCAGACGTTACTTTTTGTTGTTTCCCGGTGGGAATCTGTTTGACCACGCTTTCGGAGATTGTCCGGTGGGGAGCCCCGGAAGCGTGGTTGAAATTGACCCCATGTGGGTATTGACTGTGGTGAACATCTGGCGGTCACCGAACAGACGTTCAGGGTGCTTTGGCCCCGCCGTGGGATTGAGCGTGGTTCACTGTGGTTGAGCGTGATCTCGTAATGTCTGAAAATACCCAAGGATACAGAAAAGTAGGCTTTCTCTGGGGACTGAAGTCCAATACCATGCTAATATCCACAATTGTTTCACTGCCTGCCAACCCTGGGAAACTAAGGTGCAGGGTTTAGTCCTCAAACAAAATCCTGTAGAGTTTTAACAGCTTGATATTTGGGGTCAGGAAGCAATTTTTCCCTAAGTCGGGTTGGCAGTTGACTCGTGGTTTTTTGGGGGGCGAGGGGTGTTCGCTTTCCCCTGCAGCATGGGGCAAAGCTCATTTGTTTGAGTCTTCTGGATATATATTACAAAATCACTCCCTATTACGTCAGGCATTGGTGTTCTCTGGTCACTCCTGATCTTTGGTTGTGGCAAATTTTGTCATCGGTGCAATTCTTCTGTTGGTAGACAATTGGACCTTTGCTGTGTCAGACCCTGCACCCACAGTGCGCAACTCGCTTCCTCTGGACGTTTGTCGTAGTTCCTTCCTCTTTACTGTTAAAAAGCACCTGAAAACTCATTTATTCTCTAGGTGCTTTTAGGATTCCCTGCTGGTTCCCCTTAATATAGTCTGTCCTCCCTCTTTACCTTTTAAATTGTTTTATATTGCTTTTTACCTTGTTTAATATTTTATGATTGTAAAGCACTGCAAGTACCATTTAAAGGAGGGGACCGCTATAAAAATGAAATTATTCTTATTTGTTGGGGCAGTTTGCTGATGGTGAATTCCATCTCTCTGCAGGAAGTTGGACTAGATGACCAACTCCTTGAGGTGCCTTTTGGCCTCTATGATCCTATATTGTATTTATTACAATAAAAATGATGCATATAGAGGTCATGCGACTTGCCCATGTTGACAAAGATTCAGTGTCAGAGTTGGAAACGGAACCTAGAATTCCTGGTGACTCTTTTCCACTAAGTCATTTTAGAATACTCAGCTATATTGCTTGTATCCTTGATAGATCAATATATTTAATTGAAACCACTGGGCATTATTTGAGTTTAAGTTTCAGTAAGTTTCATTGCCTCACAATTGTAGGTATCTTTTATGTGAATCCACAAAACCTCAAAACAAAAATTGCTGCACTACCAAAGTGGAAAGCTGTGGTTTCTACCAAAACATTTTCTTAGGGGAAAATCTGTCCTAGGGAAGAATGAGTGAGTTTTTTTAGGTGATCATGCCATCCAGACATGTCATTTAAAATCAGTGATAGTTACCCTGATCTTTTAAATGTTAAGGAAGCAAGT
Organism: Sphenodon punctatus; assembly: GCA_003113815.1. Classification (NCBI taxonomy): domain Eukaryota; kingdom Metazoa; phylum Chordata; class Lepidosauria; order Sphenodontia; family Sphenodontidae; genus Sphenodon; species Sphenodon punctatus. Next base: position 6,766,685 of record QEPC01003457.1, on the reverse strand, counting down.
GACCAAAGTATATTTTTGTACTCTTTAAAGTTTTGCATTACCAAAAGTGAGGCAAATGGTGGCTTGGGAGCCACATGCAGCTCTCAGGCATCTGTCTTGCGGTTCTTGCCAGAAGTGGCTGCCTGGGGGCACGTCCATTTGGCTCTCTCAGGAGCAAGGGAAGCTGAGTTTCCATTTCCACCACCACTGATGCTAGCAGCAGGAGCAGTATGCCCTGAGCCACTAGTGCTGGTTTCTGAACCCACTGGCATGCTTGAGAGCCGGAGCTTTGATGTGAGGGAAGCCACACTGTCCCATCTCCAGGATTGGGGGAATCTGCATATCAAAGTATCTTGTGGCTCTGGGCAATATGAAAATGTTGGTATGTGTCTCTTATGCTTAGGAACTTTTGCCCACCCCTGAAATATGCACTGAAGGAAAAGTAATTTTATTTGGTAGTTTCATTCATCATGAATGTATTTAATCCCATACAAACACTGTCCTAATAATACTGCATGTAGAAAGTGGGGATGGTTTCATATACAACTCTTTTGTTGTGTTTCAGGGTAAAAAGGGCCGTCCAGGTGATGATGGAGCACCTGGACAGAAAGGAACAAAGGTAAAATGTTTTTTAAGATGAACTAAAACGTCTCATTTAATTAAATATGTATATTAATATCAGGAACCTATGTTCACTGCATTTTCCTCATTGGCACTAATGGGGAAAACACAGTGAACAAACACTAGTCCCTAGTTAATTTAAAAATCAGAAATTTGGTTGATCACCAATAATATTATAGAACCTAAATAAATTATTTGCGCATGCACAGTTCAAAAAATTTGATTATTGAGTGTATTAATTATTCCAAGTGAAGAATGTAATGCTAGGGTAGGATAGCAAATAATGCTTCACTTGGATCCAGGAGTGCCATCTAGTAGTGTGTGTATGGTGCGTCTCTTGTTTTCTCTTTTCCTTTTCTGAAATGAGGATATAGAATATGATCCTAACACTGCTAACACTCGCATTAACTTCAGTGGGATTAGGACTGTGGCAATTTGAGTACTGAACTTTTGTCTTAATATTTGTGTATTCCTACAAAAAAAAAAAAAACCTTTTCAGTTTAGGACATAAGTTAAGGCGCTTTCCTACTCAAAAACCCCTTTCCTACCCCAAAACCCCTCTTTGGGGATAAACTTTTTAGGGAAATAATATCCTACCCCAAAAACCCTTTACATCACTAGTAAATTATGGGTAATTTCAGACGTTACGATACCACGGTCAACCACAACGAACCCCCTGTGGTGGCTGCGGTACCGTAACGTCTGTAGTGCGTTACGCCAGATGTTCACCATGGTGAACACCCGGCGGGAAACACATTGACCACGATTCTGGACCTCCGGCTGCCCAGAGGTCCAGAAACGTGGTTAGCTGGACCACGATCCGGAATCGGCGGAAAGTAACGTCTGTTACCTCTGCCGCCTCCAGACCGTGGCCCAGACCCCAATGCGGGATCGGGCGCAGCGGCCGGATTGGCCACTGTGCCCGCCTCTCTCCCAGAGGGCAGGTGGCCAGGGGAGGGGGTGGGACGGGGCTGTGCAGTCGTGCCGCGCAGCCCCTCCACGATCCCCTGTAGGAATCAGCTGGCACGTCTAAAGGACGGCCGGACTGATTTCTGACCGGGATCTGAAACGGATCCCAGTGCATGATTGGACATGCCCTGTGCATGTCTGAAATTACCCTATGTCACTTTCAATTACCATCAAGCACTAACAGGCATGGAAATTGTAAGTTAAGGCAGGGCAAAAAGACAAAACAATCTTTCTGCTGTCTCAGCAAAACACTCACTCAGCATTCTGCCCCCCCAAAAAATTTCAAAGCGATAAACAAACACAGGTAACGAACTAAAAAACTACTACAATGAACTTCCATCTGCCTTAACTCCCATACCATGCAAGGGTCACTTTCATTCTACATATTTAGTATATGTACTGCATGCTTTATCTATACATGCAACACTGGCTTATGTTTGTGAATGGAGGTACCTTTATGCTCTTTCATGGAGTTTTTTGAATAAGTTGTCCTTCAATTTGTATGGGTTTGTAATTTGGTGTGTGTTTTCACAGTTTACAGCTCCTTACTGCTTTTAAAGTTTTCATCATAATTGACTTATGATAGTGACTCCCATGGTATGGGAGTTAAGGCACATGGAAGTTAGTTGAAGTGTTAGCTGTGTTTGTTTATCACTTTGATTTTTTAAAAAAATATATCTTTTTTTGGAGTAGGAAAGCACCTTAACTTATGTTCTGAACCCGAAAGGGTTTTTTGGGGTAGGAATATCCTCGGGTTTTTGTGGGTCCATCAAGCCCAGCATCCTGTCTCCCAACAGTGGCCATTCTTGGTTGCTTCAGAGAAGTACCCAACTGTAAGGAATTTTCTGGGCAAAATTCCCAGTCTAGGTTCAACCAACAGATGCTCTTACCCTCCTCCAGTTTTTGTATAGTTGCTATGCTCTATTTGTTATGTATTTTAATTTTTGTTAACAATTGATATTGTTTACAATAAACAATATTTTGTTTGCTTGTAGTGGGTACGTCTCTGAGTCTGTGTGTATGAGTCCAGCTTTCCCCCACCCAACTGTTATTACTAATTCAAAGCATAAAAAGCAGCTCGAAAACCTAGTGTTAGACATTAAGGGGACATCTTAAAGGATGAAGGGACATAAATCTGAAAAACCAAAATTTTCTCTACTGAGACAGCCATCTCTGTGGCATAAAAAAGCAATCTGTGAATGCGTTATATCCCTAAGCTTCCCAGCCTAACTCCACAGTAGTATACCTGCCCCGCTCCCTTGTCTTCCTCCTTTGTCTTTCCTAGAATGTGAAACCATTGTATAGCACCAGATGTATTGCTGGCACTATATAAATAATAATTATTAATATGACAAGCTTAAGATTATCAGACTTGTGCCATGTTTGATGTGTTTTAAGTAATATTCCTGTAAGTCCAAAATGTAGGTAGGCCAGGTAGGTATTATTATTTCTGTTTCATGAAAGAATAATACTCCTTGGTTGTCAGACAGCACTTGATGCTTCCAAAGAGATGCAGAAGCACTTTAATGAAAGAAGCTACTGAATCTGCAGCAACCACTGCAGAATGTCTAGGTGTATAGCTTTTCCCATTGCAAATTCCATTGCACATTTACATGGATGCTTTCTTCAGGTACTGCATGTCTGACTAGAAAGTAGCCACATTTTCCGGGAGAAACTGGGCCTGACCACATTAGAATGGATGGGATTTTTAGTACTGTTCCTAGCAGTTCTCTCCACAACATGCAGTAAGTACGGACTGCACCTTGAGGCAAATTGTCTCTTCTTTGCAATCTCGAGCAATATTGTCTGAATGGACCCACAATGAGGCCTTGTGGTAGCCATTCCCTGCAAAATTCTACCTGATACCTAGCACATGCAGAAGCTGGTGGAACTGAAAGCTCCAGAAGCCCATCTCTGGCACATGGACAGGCCCTCCCATGAGCAGAGTCATATGTGCTTTTCCTGAGGTGTTTGCTGTGGGACTTCAATGAAGCAGCTGAAAAGATGCTTGGAGACAGGTAGTGGCTGTCAGCAGCCTGGCTCCTATGAAGCCTCTCTAGATAGTGCAGTAGAATGGGCCGGAACAGGAGTGTCATTTTTTACTGGGTTTTTTTGTTTTGTTTTTATTTTGAGATATCAAATGATGCCCTAAAGTTTCATGTTCAAGATGCTTTTCAAAGCATCTTTACAGGGCCATATGCTGCCCTCCAATATGCATGGACAGGTCCCACTAAAGTCAATGACAGTTGCATGCACATCTCAGCAAGCAGAATCCTTTCCCCTGCTGCTGTAACTGAAATGGCTCTCAGCGCCGCCTCCCTTGTGCTAAGCACACACACTTACTCGGTCCCCCGCCCCCTGTGCACACACAGACATTCACTCATTCCCCCTAGTGCGCACGCACCCAAGTCTCCTTTTCCCTTTCCCCCCAGCATGCACACACACACACACACAGAGTCCCCCCTCGCACTCACATGCACACACTCGATTCCCCTCCCCCCCCCACAGTGTGCACACAGACACTTACTTATTCCACACATGCGGGTGCATGTACACACGCACACACTCCTCCCCCCAGCACCCGCACTCACTTTTCTGCGGTCGCTGCTGGCAGCAGTAGGGTTTCTCCGTTGCTGCTGTGGTTTTGTGCCTGTGCGCATTATGAGCTGCTGCCATGCTCCCTGTCTGGAATGCTGGGAAATGTAGTCCCAGCATTCCAGATAGGGAACATGACGCTGGCTCTATGCACATGCACGTGGCGCTGCAGGCACTTTCAAAACCAAGCAGCTGTGGAGGAACCCTACTACTGCTGCCGCTACTGGAACCACCGCCGCTGAAAGAGAATTAGGGGCAGCCGTTGCTACTGCCGCTGAAGGAGGAACTGCCACCTCCAGAGCCTCCACTACCGAAGGAGGAGTGCTGCCGCTGCTATGCCTGGAGCCGTCATTTTGAAAGTGCCAGGGTCCCCACAGGTTTGCTCATGCTGCAGCCCTGGCACTTTCTAAATGACGGTTTCAGCAGCGGCAGCTTCAGCAGCACCAGCTCCTCCTCCTTCAGGGGCAGTGGCTCTGGCAGCAGCTGATCCTCCTTAAGCAGTGGTAACAGCGCAGGGTCATGGTGGTGGTGGGGCAGCGACAACAGCCAAACAAAGATCCACAAAGGCAGACAGGCAGGCAAGCAGGCAGGCAGGTGGTCGGGTGGGGGTGGGTGGCGTAAGTTTCTCTCCCCCCCCCCCCTTTCCACCCAAGTCACTGCTGGGTGGGTGGAAGGTGGAAGTTTCTCCCTTGTGCAGGGCTGCAAAGTACTTCAGGCAGCTTTTAGTGCCGTGGGTGGTAAACTCCATTTTGCTGTTGGAATTTGCTGACTCTAACGCCACACAAGGCACATGCTTTCCATTAAGCCCTGCACCATTGAGGAAAAATGGCATTTTCATGGGCTTGTCATTTTAAAACAAAGCAACCAAACAGCCCGAACTTCCCCCAGCGGAAACAAGACACAGAAGCTGATTTTTTAAATCAAATATCCCTTGAGTAAAGCCTTCAACAATTTAACTAGTCCCAGCAACAAAACAAAGTTGGCACTCGGAAGCACAGCGCCTGAAAATTCCAGTGCAAAGCTATGAGAGGCTTTGCATTGGAACTCCAACGTGCCTTAACTTAATGGAGTGGCGGCATAAAATCATGAGCAGTGCAATCCTCCAACAGGATAGCACCTGTACTAGCATTCAGGAGCACAATCACAAGCACCATTCTCTTCACTGGAGCTCGTACCTATGCTAACTGCTGGAGCAAGTACTATTCCATTTGAAGATTGTATCCTAAAGCTTGGTGTGATTTCTGTACCATGTCCTACGTTAGACTAAAGTAAACAAAGTCATTTTTTTAACACTTTACCTTTGATGGTTCATGATGTTGGATTCTTCACAGGGAGAAGCAGGCCTTAATGGAATTCCTGGAAGAGATGGAGTAGAGGTAAAAATGAATCCGTATTTTCTACGTTCACTTGCTTTGAGAAAGATACCTGTGATTTCAATATCAATATTTGTTCCAGTAATTCCTTAATGTAAGTGTTAGAAAAACATAATGGAAATTAGTTGTTTAAAACATGTCACTCCTACTTATTTAATAGTAAAGTGAGTTATCATTAACTCACATTATGTGGGAGAATATTCTTTCAAAAATTCTTAGTCTCCTCTGCTCCTGAAACTGGACTGTGATTGGTTGGATGGGGCAAGACCACCATGGCATCTATTCAGGGAAACCCCGAGCAAAGCTACCCAAGCCAGCCGCCACCCCACTAAGGATGCAATCCTCCACCATTAACATCTGTGAGAGTTTAGACACTGAATGCAGCCACACAAGCTGTGGAGAGTCAGATCCCTGCACAACCCCATGGTGCCGGCATGGGAGAAGGGGTAGCTGAGGTGAAATACTGTAAAAGTCTGAAATATGTTTCCCTCCCCCCACACCACATAATCACTAGGGAGACAACACTGGTATTTCCCTCTGCTGCACCTAAACAGAGGAAAGTGTGTGTGTGAAGGAGGAAGTGTGGGTGGTGTGGTGTGGTGTGGGTGGGATTTGGAGATGATGGGCAGGGCTTCTGTATGAGTGGCAGTAAGTAATGGCGTAGCTAGGTTGGAATGGGCCCAGGAACAGCAGTGCTAGGTGGCCCCTGCTGGTTTGTGGTGATATGAGAAGATGGAATGAGCTTCTCCCCCACCCTCACCATTGGTACCAGCCATAGCTACAATATATGTGCAGGTGAGGCACAGAAGCCCCCAGGCTCATGGACCCTGGTGCAGCTACACCACCTGCAAATATGATAACTATGCCCCTGACACTGAGGATGGACTGAGTAGGGAGCAGGGAGTCTTGCAACAGGCAGCTGTGTCCTACTGGTTCACCCCCAGCCCTTTCCATTCTGTGTCTTTGTGGACATTGCAGCTTCAGCCATAATGGCCCTTTTCACATGAGACGCCCCCCACTCTTGCCTACATGGGCGACTGAGTAGGCGAGGGGGGGGACGTCCGTGTGACCACCGGTGAGGATGGGTGGGTGGAGGGTGCGCACTCCTGCGCTCCACCCATTTCCACCGATCCCCCATGCACGGAGGCATTGGAGAAAACAGAGGTGTCTCCATGCATGGAGATTGGTGGAGATCGGTGTGTGGCAGGCCGTACAAACGCCATGACCTCCACCCATCCCCCCCGCATCACAGCTCCTCCCAGGCCTATTATGAAAAGGGCCAATGCCAGTCCTGTATGTATCTTGCAACCTTTTTCTAATTCTATTTTTTTCCTCAGGGGAAATCTGGATACAAAGGAGAAAAGGTATGATTTTCAGAAAGAACCTACTTACCCTTACATCACAGTAATGGCGAGTAACTATGCAGTCATGTCAATTAATTTGGTCTAATATTTACAAAAGATTTTAGCATTTCAGTCATGTGTTCCAGCAGTACGGTTGTTTGCGGGTGGGGGTGCGCCCGTGTGAACGCCCTGGTGGGGGGATCGGTGGGCGACTGTGGGAATGCCGCAGCGGTGGGTGGGGGTGCATGCACGCTCCCATGCTCCACCCACCTCCACCCATCACCCATCCACGGAGCAACGGGTGCCAATGCATGGAGAGATGGGTGGGGGTCCATGGGAACTCACCCCCATGCACCGCTCACCGAACATGCTGCCCACCCATCCCCCCCACGCACCCACGCCCATTATAAAAGGACCAAGGATGCAATAAAAATAACCTTGCATTGCTAGGAAGCGGTTTGTAAGTGTTTTGATTTTATTTCCAAAGGGAGAAAGAGGTGAATGTGGAACTCCAGGGATAAAAGGCGACAGAGTAAGTAATACAAGATTTCTTTTAATGTATATATGGAGAAAGTAAAGGACTATGACTAGCCATTTGAGAGTTTTGAAGATTGTTCAAATAAAGACCAGGTGAATAACTGTCTACTTCAATTGCTTTTTTATTTATAATATTCATTACATCTTAGGGGCCAGGCCTGCTCCCAAAATATTTATTGACTATGACTATGTTCCAACTGTCCCCTTGCGCCTGTGTAAGGGCAGCACTAGTGCCCTTGCACTGGCGGACCCCTTATCCCTGGGTGCTGAGTGCTGCATGCATCAGAGCAACCAGCCTAATGCCAGCACCCAGAGTAGGTTAAGCCAGAGTAGGTTAAACAATGGTCACACACCCCTGCGCCAGGGGGACGGAACTTTGAGCAAGTGCTACTGGCCACCCAGCATCTCACAGTGCACCTGGGGCTCTTTTGTGCACTCCCCAACAGTGTCAAATGCCACATCTGTATGGGAGTGGTCCATCCCATGTCGAATGTGCAACGCCTGTGTGCTGGTCAGAGCAGGTGCAAGCCCCTGTCCGACTGCTCGGACATGGGATCAATAGACTGGTGGAAGGGGAGAGAAAGGAGTCGGCAGAGGCGTGCAGTGCTGGATGGGGGCAGGTGTAGCTATCAAGGCAGATAAGCAGGGGTTCTTGGGGAGCACTGCAATATTGGCAGGGGTGGCTGTGGGTATCAGGGCACATTAGGGAGCAAGGGAGAGAACCACATTCTTACCAGAGCGCGTGACAATGTCCGGAAGACTGGAGAGCAGGCTTGGCCAGTATGCCTGTGTGGTCTCTGCACATGCAGGGCAGGCCCCACCCACATGCAAAGCCAACTTGCATTCTAGCCAAGTCCGCTCCCAAGCAGGCCAGTTGTTCTCCTGCGCACTGGCTCGGCTCCTGCTCTTCTGCCCCGTATCGTGCTCCCCACCCTTCAGGATAAGAACCACCCCTCGCACCCATCCTTCCCCAATTATTCCTGTGTATAGTGGCCAGATGTGCAAATTTTAGAGGACACTTATGGGAGGTTGCAGGACTGCATTGTCTCCAGTGCAGTCCTGCAACCTGTATTTCTCATAAGTGGCCTCTAAAATTTGCATATCTGGCCACCTTATTCCTGTCCCATTGTCAGGGTCCGCGGCGCCGGATGCCAGCGCCGCGGCACCGAGCAGGGAGG
>QEPC01003457.1:6742896-6757172 GCA_003113815.1 Sphenodon punctatus | reverse complement strand
GGATTTGATGCGGTTTGAGCTACTTCACACTTACGCACACTGCCGGAGCAAATCCTACCATAGCTGGAGCCAATGCAGTCCTCATAGCACTGCATTGGCTCAGATCCCATTTATTTCAATGGAGCTTGCTCCATTACAGCACTTTTAATTGGAAAAGGAACCAGCCCATGCTGAAGCAGGAAAGTAACTTTGAAAATGAAACCAAAGTTTCTAACTGACATTGAAAGTTCAGTTTCTGATGGCTGTAAACATATTTAAATACATTTACAACTTGCTGCTGTAGAATTAGGCCACTAATGTCTGACTTTGCATAAATTTTCTGAATTTTTTAGTAGTTATACCTCATTTTCCACATTTTTCTCACTTGTTCAGTCTTTTTCTTGCTAGCTGTTGACTTCCTATTTTAATATATTTTTCCTCTCTATATTACAAAACAACCAGAGAGTTCTTTAGAATTTTCTTAGATTGTTAAGGTTCTTTTCCTCCCTTTTACATTTCAGGGTCCAGAAGGGCCAGCTGGTCATAGAGGACTCAGAGGTCTCCAGGTAACAAATAACAAAAGATGTGCTTTTAAACATCTCTGAAATAATTTTAGTGCCCAGCATGGTAATGCTGATTGTAGCTCTCCAGCGGTACTGTAGATATTTAGTGTCTGACACAGGTACTCTCTTACATCATAACACTGTTGTGAAATTCAATGATGTACTGCCTTCACTTACACTAGCTGAGGATTTGTCTCCCTGTATTATTTTCTATAAGGGTTTGAAGGCCTTGCATATGATGGAGACAAAATAGTTCAGATTATATCTTTTACTGGACCAACATAGACCGTTTTCACATGGATGCCCCCCCCCCCCGCACACATGTGTGGAGGGGCATACGAATGCTGCAGCGGGTGTGGGAAGATGGGGGGATGCCTGTGGGAATGCCGCAGGTGGGTGTGCATGTGCGCTCTGCGCTCTAACCCCCTCGACCCATCACCCACACACAGAGCAACAGGCACCAGTGCCCGATGCTCTGCACATGGAGATGGGTGGAGGTGGGTGGGGGGTCCGTGGGAATGCACCCTCATCCACCATGGCACCCACCCATCCCCACGGCACTGCTGGCCTGCTTGAAAAGGGCCATAGACCATTTTCACACGGGCGCCCCCCCCCCGCACATATTTGGGGGTGGGGTTGCCTGTGCGAACGCCGTGGTGGGTGCAGGGGAGATGGGTGGGCGCCCATGGGAACACCATGGGTGGTGAGCGTGCACTCTCCCCAGCTTCACCCACCTCCACCCATCACCCATGCATCCTGATGCTCCGTGTGTGGAGGTGGGGATGGGTGGGGGTCCGTGGGAATGCACCTCCACCCACCTATCCCCCCACCCACCACGACCTGTGTGAAAAGGGCAGTAGTCAAGGCCTGATCTTGCAGTCATTGAAGTCAGTGAGAGTCATTCTGTTGACTTCAGTAAGTCATTCTGTTGACTTCAGTAAGTCTTGGATCAGATCTGTACTAAGACCGAGATAATTCCTGAAGGTCATTTGCACACATTGGGCTCAATTCTGTGCCCAATGCAGTAGATAAGAATTTCATATCTGATTTAGAATTATTTCTCTTTTTGTTGAATTTAAGAGTATTTGGCACATAAACAATCTTGGTTTTAGTGCAGCATAAAATAAATATGAAATCTGAGTAGTTATGAACAATTTGTACCCAGTCATTAACAATTTATTTTTCATTTAGAAAGGATAAATAACAAACGTGCATATAACAAACTCACCTCTAGTGATGATATGTCTCAGATCTTGTCTGATACTGGTAGTTAGAGGCAACTCTTTTCATAATGACTAAGCTAAATTTTTGGCTACTGCTTAATTTTTATTCTGTTCTTAAAATTCTAAATTCTGTCCTCCAGTGTTCAGGCATTGCCCCAGTGGACTTCAAAAGAAGTTGAATGCAAACACTCAAAGGCAGAATTTGAACAATGGATAGATTTGGAGCGTTTGTGATGAGTGTTTTCATGTGGATCTGTTCTTTGATCTGCACAGCCCAGCCCAGGATTGATTCAGATGGTGTTTAATCTGCAAAGCAGGGACATTGCCTTGATTGATGGTTCTCATGTGGGTTGCAGTAAATCATTGCTTGTTTCTAAAAAAAAACCAGTATCACGACACCTTGGAAAATGCTGATATTTGTGTTTTACCAGGGTTCCCAAGGTTTACCAGGAGACCAAGGGCCTGAAGGCGTGCAAGGATCAAAGGCAAGGATTGGTTTTCTTTTTAATGCTAAAGGACATAAAAATGTATCTTTATAACAGCAGTGTTCTTTCTGACCCTTTCTTCTTCCCTCTCCTCTCAGACTCAGGGAGTCAGGATTACAGTAGAGACCTAGTTATCTGGATCTTATTTATCTGGACACATCACTCAGCCAGAGGCACTGCTTGTCCCCCATAGTGACAGCTGTGTCTGGATGAGTTAAGGCAGCTCAGAAGGCGGGTAGAAAGGGTAGAACAGTAATGTCTGGTGTGGCTGTCCTAGCCAGGTCTCCTGCTCCTCTTTCTCCCCTTGCAGTTGCCTCAGCCCTTAAGGAGTTTGTTCTCACAAGTGCTTTCTGGAACGTAAGTGCCCCCTAACTCACTTTCATTTCCCTTGGGTTCACACAAGCAGGGGGTTAAGGTGAGGATAAAGGGACATGGGTTCTCATCACAACTCATAGTTTTTGATAAAAATATATCTGTTGCATCTAATAATCCTTAGGATCCCCTGAATACTCTGGTAGCATACCTGGGTGAGGCCTCTGCCAGAGACCCTGGAGAGCCGGATTTGAAACCCTGCTGCTGTGTCAAGTTGTGAAAATACTGGACTAAGGACCATTGGTCAAACTCAGTTAGGTAGCTCCTTATATCCTTAACCTCTGTAAGCCAATGGAGCTAACAGGTGTTGAAACTTGAATGAGAGGAAAGCCCAGTCTCTTATATTTAGAGCTCTCATGTAGTTCTTATTTGTAAATGAAAGTGGCACCATACAATGTTTCAGTCGTATTTTTACTGCATTAAGTCGCCACAACAACATTTTGTTTTACATCAAATCTGCAACCAAACAATTTCCCTTGAGTGAGTTATTTTAATATGAAACAACGTGTGTTGTCAGAAATAGTGAAACACAAAACTAATTTTATTTTTAAAATCTTACTTTACACCTGAAAAACAAAACTATTGTGAAAGCCACCCCAGACTTTTCTCAGACATTGTAGGGTGTATCAACTGTTTCAGTGCTAATGAGTAAACAAGCTTTCTATGGGTGTTTTCACACATGACGCTGCCACACATTCCCACACATTCCCCCCAACATCATGTATGTTGTCCATCCCCGGGTTGTTGGACACGATTCAACCTTGAATCAGGGTAGCCCTTACCACATTTCCGGAGATCAAGAAATGGTGAGAAGTTCTGTGGTTGCAGCTACCATTGATGTGGGAAAGCATGGCCAGGCACAGTGTCACTTCAGTTCTCTGCACCCCGAAGCGTGGCTAGATAGCCCTGCCCAGAAGTGGGTTGGACATGCCGAATGTCATTGCTGGGCAAAGAAGCAGCATCAGACTTTCACCCGGGAGATTTAAAGGGCTGGCTCGAAAATGACGGCTACACAATCATGGAAGAGGTGGAGTTAGAGGAGCGACAATCACAGCGGACAGAGAGAGGTCGGCAGCAGCAGCCCATGGCCGCTCAGGTGAGACACAATTAAGATGATAAATAAAAGGGAAGGTGGTATGGTAAAGGAGTGTATGTGTGTGTGTGTGTGTGTGGGATTATAGCTAGAGCTATATTGCTGTGGTTGATACAAACCTATACTCTTGTCACCAATAGGGAAATAGGGCTGTAGCTGGCCAGGACACTCCACCAGCCCCAACCAGGGAGGCAACCGACCGGCCCCGTACATGGGGAGACACTTGGGGCCGAGCTGAGACGCTGGCCTTCATCCGATTATGAGAGGATGAGCAGACCCAGTGAGATCTGGTCACGTGCCACCAGAATGCACCTGTGTTCGAGGCAATAGCACACAGGATGTAGCAGGCGGGGTTCCACAGAACGGGAAAACAATGCTAGAGCAAGGCAAAAGAGCTCAAGGCTATGGTTGATAACAACAATAGGTCCGGGCACAGGGCACACACAACCACGTACCATGATCTCCTAGATAGGTTCCTGTGCGTGAGGGGGTCTATAGTTGCACCACACATCATGGAATCAGCCGCATCAGAGGGTTGCGCAAGAGTTGACCAGCCCCCACCCCCAATGCCACAGGAGTCAGAAATGCCATGGCCAGATGTCCTGCACCCCTTGGACGACGAGCCAGAACCATCAGGAATATTGACAGTTCAACCGCAGCGCAGCGCCCCTTTGCTTTCAGATAGCAACTCGGAGCCCTCGGAAACCAACATGCCCCAGATGCTGTCAGGCAGTACTTCAGTAGCTGGGAGGGAGGGAGGCAATGTTAACAGAAGACACCTGTTTTGGATCTGAGGGTAAGAACACAAATAGGCAGTTAATGTGATTAGCTGGGGGTGGGGTAGAGGTTGGGTGATACAGTAAGGGCAGATTCTGGAGTGAACCCGTAAATCGGGCACTTGCCTGGAGGTGTGGTGTTCAGGGAAATTACCAAAAAGGTGGCAAACTATCAAACAATTTGTTGTTTGCAAACAGGTCCTGGGGAGTATGCAGAGAACACTGATGCGGATGAGGCACGCACCACTGGACCACCATTGGAAGACAATACAGTTCCCGATAATGGTATCCAAAGGTCTATTGGGGGGAACCGAGAAGGGGAGGGGGCTTGGAGGATGGCCGGTATTATATGGATAAGGGGGAATAGAGTGATGCGTCTGCATAAACATTCCCATGATCGATGATCATGTCAACATACATTACATTAACCAACCTAATTCCATGTACCCTCATATGCAGGGAGACAGGAACACAGGATCGTTGATCAAGTTGGAAGGGACATCCCACCAGCGGTGGAAGGTAGATATGGTATAAACAGTGGACAATATAATAATAGGACACCATTCCTGGGAGGTTGGGGGGAGGGGTTGGGTCTAGGGGTGGAGTGCTTATGTCTGGACAAAGATAATTACCCTGTACAAACCACCCAAACGACATTGAGCATGAACAAGTATAAAGTATACCAACAAAGCCATAATATAATTAGAACACAACCAATATACCCCTCCTAAACAGAGCATGCAGCTAATGTAGAGAATGTACCGATTGGGCCTGTACCTGCAGCAGAGAGAATGAGACAGTACTGCGCAAGGGCTCGCCGGCACCGTGAGGACCTAGCGGAGGATCTCCTTCAGATGGGGACCGGGCAGGGGAAAGAGATCAGGGATGCCATCCAGCATATGGAAGTGGTCCAGGATCGTTCAGTGCAACAGCTGGCTGTTCTCCCCCTGCCTCCGGCTACTCCTCCGCTTGGGTAGCTCTCCCGTAGACTGCCAGGAGGCAGAAGTGAAAGTTCTTGCTCTGCGCATTCGCGTCATGAGCTATCCCGGTCCTTCAGTCCGTCTTCTGCCTCAGGACCATCAGGACGTCTTTTTTATTTTTCCTCGGGGAGAAGGCAGCCGCAACCGAACCGCTGAGGAAGGAGGTGAGGTCATGGGGCAGCAGTTTTCCCAGACGTGGTCTTGGGGAGCTGCTCTGTTAACCCCGGCCAGCTCCCTTGCAATGCGCCTGGGAGCAGGGGAAGCCGTGATGCAAGCCTGCCGGATAGTCTCCAGCAGTGCTGCAGAGACGCCGCCGGAGTTCCCCCCGCCCGGGAGATAGACCCAGCACGCTGAGGTCGCTCCGGGCAAGAAAACTGGTCACAAGAGGGCACAAGCCTTTCTTCCTCGTCCTCGTCCTCCATCCTCCTACACACTATGGAGTCAGCACAAGAGGCAACAGAGCGGGAGCAAACAGATGAACCGCAAGTAGTGTCTATGGCATCATTATCTAATTCATTGGACAAAATACTGGAGTCTTTAGACAGACTCTGTAAACTCCAGGGCAAAGGGAAAAGAATAAGGGCTCCAGAGAAATTAAGGCCTAATAAGAGGTCCCCCAGAGTGGGAAAAACAAAGGCGGGAAAGGGAAAACCTCCACTAGGCGGAGCTAAAACTCGCCTTTTAGAGTCTCCTCAGGCGTCTGGGGAGAGCTCCCACAGTGACCAGTAGGAGGGTTTCAGAAAGCAAGTAATAATCTCTTCAGACTCTGATTCAGATTCTGTTCAGAGGTGTTCTGAAACAGAGGAAGGGGAACTAGGTGAGTCCAGTTCAGACCCAAAAGATAAGGACAGACAGTTTCCTTTTACCCTTAGGGAAGAGTTTATGACCCAAGTCATTGAAACTCTGCAGTTGAAAGAAAAACCCTCCAAAGAGGAATCCTCACATTCACAGGAGAAGCAGCACAGAGAGTATATTCCCTCAGTACATGGGAGGGACCAGGGTCTTCCCCTAGACAGAGCATTTGACCTGCTAGAAGAGTGGAAAAGTTCTAACAAAACCTACAAAATGAATAAAACGCAGGATTCCTTATAAATCCTTCTCAAGGAAGAAGGAACCACTCTTTAAAAATCCTAAAGTGGATGCGGCGGCTGCCTCTCTAGCCAGGCAGACAGTCTTCCCCATGGAGGGGTACTGTTATCCAAAAGATCCCACTGACCAAGCCGTGGACTCTGCCCCTTAGAAGAGCTTTAGATTCCACAGCTGCCTCCCTAAAAATTAATATTGTATCTTCCTATGTCGCTCAAGCGCTCCTGTCTTGAATGCAGGAGGCCCAAGATCCAGGGATATCAGATAAACGAGCCCAAAAGCTTACTTCGCGTATCCTAATGGCCACCGCCCTGATAGCTGACTCCACAACAGATGCTATGACCTGGGCGGCTCGAGCAGTAGCCAACTCTGTATCCTTCAGGAGAAGAGTTTGGCTTAGATCATGGCAGGGAGACATTACGGCCAAAAATCTGATCATATCAAGTCCTTAAAAAGGACTAAAATTGTTCGGGGTCTGCCTGGCCAAGGTCTTGGCCGACGCAACAGATAAGGACAAACCTAAGACTCTCCAGCAGGTGGGAGCTAGAAAGAGGTTTTTTAGGACCCCTCCCTTCAGGTCCCAGGGAAATCAGACTCCATTTAGGAAGTTCTATCCCCAGAATGCTAGGGAATCCTCCCGCCCCTTTCATTTTCGTAATAGGGGTGCAAGGCAGGGGAGATACGATAGACAGAACCCAGGATCACCAATCAGGGTTTGACCAAACAGGATTCCTGACTATTCCGAAACAGAGGTAGGGGGCAGACTTCAAAATTACTCTACAGTTTGGATCAATTCAGTAACAGATGCATGAGTCTTAACCTGTGTAGAACAGGGATACACCATAGAATTGAGAAGCCAACCCCGGGTCCCCGACAAAGATTCCTTGTGTCCCTAGTAGCAAAGAACTCTCCCAAGTATCAGGCAATGGTAAGCGAAATACACAGGCTCTGGGATATCC
This sequence comes from Sphenodon punctatus, assembly GCA_003113815.1. Lineage (NCBI taxonomy): Eukaryota > Metazoa > Chordata > Lepidosauria > Sphenodontia > Sphenodontidae > Sphenodon > Sphenodon punctatus. The sequence continues at coordinate 6,749,656 of QEPC01003457.1, read as the reverse complement.
GCGCCATAGAGGAAGTTCTACTCAATCAGGCCAGGCAAGGTCTCTATTCCATCTTGTTTCTCGTTTCCAAAAAGCTAGGAAACTGGCGAGAGGTGCTAGATCTGAAATCCCTAAACAAATATGTGAGGAGACAAAGATTCAAGATGGAGTCTGTCATCCATCTGTCAGAGCCTGAGGAGAGGCGACTGGCTAGTGTCTCTGGACCACAGAGAGGCATTCTTGCATATTCCGATCTGGCCTCCTCACAGGAAATTGCTAAGATTCTGCTTCCAGAATGCACATTGGCAATTCAAAGCCCTCCCTTTTGGCCTATCATCCGCCCCATGGACGTTCACCAAGATCTTAATTCCTCTCATAGCGAACCTCAGGAGGGAGGGAATTCACGTATACCCTTACCTGGACGATATACTCATCAGAGCACAGTCCAAGGACAAGGTAATAGCAGACATGAACAGAATGATACAGTACCTAGAACAACATGGATTTTTAATCAACAGGGACAAAAGCCTTCTGACACCGACTCACAAGCTCGAACACCTAGGAGTAATCCTAGATACTTCCTTAGACGTTGCCGTGGTTCCTCCTCCCAGACGACAAAAGATACACACTGATCCTCCTGATGCGGCAGAAAACGAGAATGAGGCTAAAGACGCTGGCCCAGCTGCTAGGTCTCCTGATTTCCTGCACCCAACAAGTGAGATGGGGGCGTTTTCACTTCAGACCCTTGCAGCAGCAGCTGTGACCTTTTCAAAGAGAACTCACCTCAGAACGCAACCCATGGGTTCCGATCACACCAAGCCTCAGACAATCAATGTGTTGGTGGTTAGAATTGGAAACATTCCTCCTTGGGACACCACTCACAGAACCCTCCAGAGCAGTCATAACAACAGATGCCAGTCTCAGAGGATGGGGAGCTCACATGGGTCCTCACTCGGTGCAGGGTCTGTGGTCCAAGTCGGACTTGGCACGGGGGATCAACTTCTTAGAACTGAAAGTGATCCGCCTGGCACTGAAACAACTTCTACCAGTCCTAACACATCTACTGATATATACCGACAACATTACAGCCAAGGCCTACATAAACCATCAAGGAGACTCCAGAGTTCCGACTCTTCATGTAGAAGCAGTCAAGCTGTTCTTGTGGGCTCAGAGACACCTAGCATCGCTGAAAGCTCTCCATATAAGGGGGCGAGACAACCGAAGGGCGGATTGGCTAAGCAGACAAACTATAGACCCACACGAGTGGTCCCTGAACAAGGAAGTATTCAAGGACATAGTGAAAGCCTTCGGTCTCCCAAAGATGGACCTTTTCGCCACTCAGGAAAACAAACAGGTACCAGCCTTCATGTCCAGAATTTCCTGCAAGGGGGCGATGGCAACGGACGCCTTGAATCAAATCTGGCCACAGGGCCTCCTCTATGCATTCCCTCCGTTCCCGCTAATAGCCAGAATGATAACAAAAATTATACGACAGCAAGCACAGGTCATCCTCATTATACCATGGTGGCCCAGGAGGCCATGGTTTTTGGACTTAGTAGAGCTGAGCCATTCCCAGTACAGGATACTTCCATCCATTTCAAGTCTACTGTCACAGTGCCCCATACTGTGCGACAATCTACAAAACCTAAAACTGACAGCGTGGAAATTGAACGCGCAGCCTTGAGAAAGAGGGGCTACTCGGAAGCAGTCCTATTCACGATAAGCAATCGAGACGCCCAGCAACCAGATGAGCATACAGGGCTACATGGAAAACCTTTCCTTTATGGTCAATGAACAAAAGACAAGACCCTTGCAGAGCAGGAGTACCAGAGGTGCTGGAATTCCTGCAACAGGGTTTGGACAAAGGACTCAAACCCAATACTCTGTCCAGACAGGCAGCAGCCTTGGACTCAGTGCTCAAAGCAATTTCGAATAGGGCAATCTCCTCTCATAAACACGTGAGATAGTTCATGAGGGCGGCTAGGATAATCTCACCCCCTGTAGTGCATAGATGCCCCTCATGGAATTTAAATCTGGTTCTGGACGCACTTACTAGGGCGCCTTTTGAACCTCTCCGACATGTGTCTATGTATTTTCTATCCATAAAGGTAGCCTTTTTAGTAGCTGTGACATCAGCAAGGAGAATTTCGGAGCTGGGGGCCCTCTCGGTGGAGGATAACTTTTGCGTCTTCCACGAACAGTCAGTAACTTTGAGGTTAGACCAAGCGTTCATCCCCAAGGTCAACTCAACTTTTCATAGATCCCAAGAAATAGTACTGCCATCCTTCTGTCCAAAATTGAAACATCCCAAAGAAAGGTTGTGGCATTCCCTAGATGTGTGCAGGGCTTTGAAAATTTACTTAGCTCGAACTCAGGGGTTCAGGAAATCCTCAGCCTTATTCCTTAATATCAGGGCAGGGTACAGGGGTACCAAAGCATCTAAAACACTGATATCAAAATGGGTTAAGCAAGGTATCGTGGAGGTGTATAAAGCAAAAGGGAAGGTTCCACCTCTCCAGGTTTGGGCACACTCAGTAAGGAGTGCTGCCACCTCGTATGCCTTTAAATCCAGAGCTTCATACGAGGAAATTTGTAAAGCAGCCACCTGGAGCTCATTACAAACATTTGTCAAACATTACAAGCTTGACACATTTCAATCCGCTGAGGCGGCATTTAGTTGGAGGGTGTTGCAAGCGGTACTACAGGCTCCCAGTGCTGTTTGTTCCCACCCATAGTGACCTGTTTCTTTTGGGCTGCTTGGGGACATCCCGAGCAGAGGAGTAGCCGGAGGCAGGGGGAGAAAAGGGAATTGGTCACCTACCTTAGGTGAATTCTTTTCACCCCTGCTCTCCGGATACTCCTCCGGCCCTCCCTACCAAACAGCAGTAAGAAGGTGGGGAGCATAGCTAGTCACAAACAATAATCAGGGTTTAGATAGGTAGGCCCTCATAGAGGGTAACTGGGATGGGGTTCCCTTCAGAGGGAGTGTTTTTGCCATTGTTCACAACGTTTTTAAAAAGTTTTTGTTCTATAGTTGGTAGTGTTTCTAGGGTTTACAACAACAGAAATCTTAAACACATGAGACCTGGTCTAGGGCTTGGGGACAGACTGAAGGACTGGGATAGCTCACGACGCGCATGCGCAGAGCAAGAACTTTCACTTCTGCCTCCTGGCGGTCTACGGGAGAGCTACCCGAGCGGAGGAGTATCCAGAGACCAGGGGAGAAAAGAATTCACCGAAGGTAGGTGACCAATTCCCTTTTCTCCAAAGGAACCTCCTATCCGAAATGAGGAAGGACCGGCGTTTGGACAGGAGGGACTGAAACAGACACATCCAGCGGATCGACACTATCCAGCAGTCTCTTGAGAGGATGCATCAGCAACACCTAAATCGAATGGATGAATCCCTTAACCTTGGTAGGTCCCTCCTCATTCATGCTGGGGCTGCGAGCGCCTCAATCACCGCTGCCGGCATTCCATTGCCTGTACCTGCACCAGCCCATGCCCCACCTCCATGTGCACCATCAGCTCCTCCCCCCAGAGAGCCATCACCACCAGTGAGAGCCGAGAGGGCCTTTCATCAATTCCTGGTCCCTGCTCTGCTGCCTGAAACAGCCCTACCCTCTATAAGCCAGAATTATCCCAGAAGGCGGGCCCCTCCCTCAGCATTGGCTGGTGAGGAAAGCCAATTGTATACACCTGTAGACTCACAGGATGCAGCTGCAAGTGAATCCCGCTTCCTCTCGTCCACCACCAACCTGCAAGAGAGGGTGCCCCAAAAGGTCTGATGGTGGATGAGGAAAAGGAAAGCATTAACATGCAAATATAGTCAATAAATATTTTACTTGCATCAGTATGCTCTTTATGTTGTTATTTTAAAGAGGGCCTTCAGCTTTATTGGTACTCATTGTGCCACATGCACAAACCTTCCCCCGCGCCGCAATTCCCTCCCCTAATAACACATCACCCCGCCAGGCACAACAATGCACCTGTCCATGCTACTGAACCTTTAGACAGTTATGGGATGGTGAAGGTCTGTGTGCAATAACATTGCCTACAGGGGTACAAATAGGACGGCAGGAGGAGATGGATTAGTAACTGTCAGTGTTGTGCTTACCCATATCTATGCTGGGTATCTATGGATTGTTGTCCAGGCATGTTACATGATGGCTCAGAGCTGCCCGAATCCTCTTTGTGTATCTGTACTCTCGGGTTGTCCTCCTGTATATATAGGGGCACAGGCCTGGGGGCATGACGAGGCATCGGGTTGTCTGGAGCTGCACCACTGGTCTCGCATGTTATGCAGCATGCAACTGGCCGCAATCATGAGAGCAACTGTCTCAACTTTGAAGTCTAGGCATGAGGCTAGGCATCTCCAGTGTTGTTTGAGGACCCCAAAGGACCTCTCAACAACCATATGTGCAGCGCATAGGCGATTATTATAAAGTACCCATTCAGGGTTACGAGGCCCAGAGAATACCTTCATGAGCCATCTGAGTAGCGGGTAGACGGGGTCCCCTATTATGACAGGTGGTATTGCCACCCCCTCAATGTGGGTCATGGTGGGATCTCCAAACTCCCCCAAGTACATGTGGGCAAAAAGAAGGGAGATTGCAAGGATCCTAGCATCATGACTGCATCCTGAGTAACCAATGAAGATGTCAATGAAACAGCCTCTGTCATCTACAACCACCTGGAGCTGAAGGGAGTGATATCCATGGCGATTAATGAACTCGGCTGCTTCATCATTGGGAGGCCGCAGAATCTCTATGTGGGTACCATCGATAGCACTGATGCAGTTAGGGAATCCTGCTGTTTGGAACCTGGTCATGACCTGGTGCTGGTCCACCAGTGAATTATGTGATCAAGGAGGATCAACTCCATGGCCTCACAGAAGTCTAGGATTATGGTAGATATAGTGCTGATCCCCACTCCAAAGTGCTGCGCTACCGACCTACAGGAGTCTGGTGTTGCCAGGGACCATATGGTGATGGCAGAATGCTGTACCACAGGGATGGGTGCCCACATGTTGGTGCGACATCGCACCAGCCATGGGGAGAAGCAGTTCACAATCCTCATATATAGAGCACGTTCCATTCTGAAGTTGTTATGCCATGCCTCGTTATCCCACTCAAAGATTAGAAGGTTAATTTTATTGGCTAGACTTAACTTGTTTCCCTTGATCTTCTGGAGGGTAGATACAGAGGGATCCCAGTGGAGGAGAGAATATGCCAGTGTAACTTAAAACAAATCGACACGATGAAGCATATCCTATTGGAATGTTTGTATTTTATGGTGGCCCGTAAGAGGTACATCGACCCATTGATTGCTCCCTTGCCAGGAAGAACTGCGGAATTCTATGTTAGTTTCCTCCTGGGTGATCGTGTTGTTGCTGTTACAATGAAAGTGGGACAATATTTGTGGGCAGTTCATGTTATAAAAATGAAACTGAAAATGGTAGATGATTTCTAGGAAGCAAATATGCGGCTTGATACATTGTAAGTTTCCCCTGAGTGTCCCGAAAGGGTACAGGATGGATAACTTCTAGTTTATGGATACCTTTATTAGAGATATTGGGTTCTGTATTATGTAACAGCAAATGGCCTAGAAAGGAGGATATGTATGTGTGTATAAAGGAATCGTGTCATTGGCATAAGTAGGGTCATGCTAGACTAAATATTCTATCTGCTGATATACTATTTTCGCTGTTTAGGTTGCTCCTAGGAGTCAAATGCTGCCGACATAAGCCCCAGGAGGGGCCAGGAGACCAGACCCTGTTTTAATATTTTTAGCGTTTTAATGTTAGTTTATTTGTGAAATTGATTAAAATTGTTGGTCAACCTTTATGTATTTATTTTATTATTGGTACAATGCTTGTATCGAATTTTGTAAAATTTTGTAAAGGCCTGTGGCCAACAATAAATACCTACCTACCATTATCCCACTCATCGAGCACCCTTGACCACCATTGTTGGGCTGCTTGGGGAACAATCCAGTGGGCGATGGACATGGCCAGGTAGATCCCATTGGTGGATGCAGTGATGCTCCACTGCAAGTTCCAGGTGATCCTCCGCAGCTGACCATTGTTCTGACGCCGTACTGAGATGATCTGCCTTACTGAGCACAGCTGTGACAGTGACAGGAGGCCAGCCATGTGCTGATTGTTCCTGAATGAGCTCTGGAACATTCTGGCCTGTTGCTCGAGCAGGGCCAGAAGAATCAGCATCTCTTGTGTAGCTCTACACCACCTATAGTGAGGAGCTCGTGCTGCCAGAACCACTCCACGATGCAGTGGAGTAGGCAGCTTCGGGAGGCTACCTGCACCGCATCCATGGTGCAGTTCACAACAAGAATGAGAAGTAAGGTTAACTCAACCACAAGGGTTTTGTATACTGTACTGCTTGGAGGCAAACTAAGGCCGAGGAGCCACTGCCTAATCCCTATGTATATAGATGCCCACTTGTGACCTCTCTGTTGTAGACACACCCCTAGCCAGTGCCATAGACAGTATGGTCTCTTTAATATGACTATTGGGTTATAGGCCTGCAGCTACCCTCCCTGTAGCATTGCTTTTCAAGATGTAGCCACTGTCTATGTGTGCCTCATCCCCTTCATAGCTCCAGCATTAATTCCTTTATTTCTTGGACCTACTCGGTCATGGCTGCTACTGGATCTGGCTTCTGTCCTCATTTCCAGAGCTATCCTGGGACTGGTGTGTGGAGTGTTTGGGCAACCATGACCCTGGCAGATCTGTGGCACAGAGGTGTCAGCCCCGGTGGTCG